>QLPF01001235.1:0-15413 GCA_003314045.1 Hygrophorus pudorinus
GGGTTGATGTCAAGTCTCTTAGGCCCGCAGGTTTGGATTGGAGCCCATGCCGCGTCCCAAAAATGGTGGGAAATGCACTGTGAGCACTGGCCCCGTCAGTCGATGGGCCTGCCGGTGAGAAATCTCGATGGGCGTTCGTGTCGGCGGCAACACGCCTGCGGCGAGAGGTCGGAAAATGAAAGCCATAACTTCCAAAGCCCGAGTACACGGGACTCAAACCACGGGTACATAGTTGGGTATTCCCTCGTGGCTCAAGGTTGTTCGGTCCCCTGAAAATGTTTGAACACGTCCGTAAACTGATATCAAGACGATAAATAAACGAAATCGTACCAGAGGACGGGGGCTGCTTGTGTAGAACTGATACTGAGGGCGATGGCGGTGAAGATAACAGCGGAAGTGCGCATCATTATAAGAGGCGGTGAAAGCTGGAATGTGTGCGAAATGGAATGGGTTCTAAGGTTACCAGCACCAAAGAGTAAATGGGTGAATGAAGACTCGAGCTCAACTGGAAACTCAATAATCAGCATCAGCATACTTTAAATAACGAGGAATGGGTGTTACAGTTAGCATGTGTTACTCGTTATCGAGAACGTGTACATGAACCGGCCAAATTTCCAGCTGCCAATGAGGACAAGGCCTTCCCGGCGCGGAGCCACGACTTCCCAGAGATCACGAAAACTCCACTCGGACGCCACTACGTGATTTTACCAGGGTTAATAATGTATCGAGGGCTTTGAATTTTCCAGATCTACCATGGCAGAGCGGCAATCATGATTGCCATGCCTTGGTCACTTCTTATAATCATGCACCTGGCCTTTCAGAGCTTCTCCGCAGCTCAATTGAGTGTGCATATGGGAGTGTCATGGGGGTGATGTATAGGTTCCATCTTCAACATGAGAAGCAAAGTTACTCACAGCATCCTAACATTTTCACCGCCTCCTGGAGTTCTTGAATGAACTGGAACAGGTCTTTGGTAACCTGGCTTTTGTTCGAGTCACTGACTGAATAACAAACTAGTCCTTCCCGGCGATTGGTACAGTAGTGAGGGCTGAGGGCTGAGCCGTCGTGGATATCCTCGCCAACTTCAGCGAGAACAAGCTTCCCAAGGAGATTGTCGATCTGACCAACCTGGCCATCTTATGATTGCTAGCATGTCGCTACATTCCCTTCTTTCGGAACTGTCCCCCATTAGCCGGGACAAGTGTCTGCTCGTACAAGTCTGCATCGCACCATTGCAAATCAACAACTGCTGTACGATGCCAGAACCGATGTCGAAAGAACTCGTGTGTTGCTTCGCATTCGACTCGCTACAACCTTTTCCCCAACTCCGCAATCGTGATGGTCATATCAACCCTATATCGGTGTATATGTCGATCTCTGAGTTGGTAGCTCGCAGTACAAATGATTCTACCGAAATCCATCAACATCGCCCGGCAACAATTACCCAACGGCGAAGGCGAGATCATCTTGGGCAAGTGAGACAAAAGCCATATGCTTGACGCACCCAGCCCGGCATTCTGCAATTTGTACTTGCTCCGATAAGTGATAATCTCTGTCCTGGCGATGACGATAATGACGGCCATTGCGACTCTGCCTGTTTACCTCCGTGAACCGTGCGTTTCCGATGATCGTAGGCTTTATAATCCACTCTACGCAGGATAATTCTGTTACTAGAAGTGACAATTGTTTTCGGCACCGAAGGATCCAGTAACATCCACTTGTCCCTTCTAAGACTTGCCTCGCGATGACACCTCCTTGTGTCAATCTCTCTCAACAACTTAACAACCGCCTCACCTGTAAGGGCGCTTGGGTCTCCCTCCAGAAATGAACCCGAACTAGCTGACTCCAATTGTAGATCACACGAACGAGCGAAAATGCGAGAAAACCTGGCCAAATAACGCTAATCAGTATTAGACAATTTAGTTTTTCACCCCGAGGTACCCACTCCATGGATAGAAACCCCGCTACAAGCCGGCATTTACAATGGCGGGGTAGGATTTATATAGCTTGCGTGTGGCAGCACCCTGGCATTAAATGGCGGAGCCCCAGTGCCTGACGGAGTTCTAGGCACACTTGGTTTTCGCGGCGGCGCTGTTGGCAGAAACACCGTCATTATGGGGACCAGCCGAAACACTACCGTGACGAACTGTATTCCTTAACTCGCCGCGAGAGCGACGGTGTCAATGTCGCTGGATATGAGCCTTTTGGGCCCGCAAAATTGGATTGGAGCCCATGATGTGTGTTAAAAATGGTGGGAAATGCCGTGTGATCACTGGCGCCGTCGGTCGATGGGCCTGCGGCAGCCGGTGAGGGATCTCGATGGGGCTTCGTGTTGGCGGCACCCTGAGAGTGCTGTTTGATAGGAAAAAAACAGCCGAGACTTCCAAGAGTCGGGTCAAAGCCACCACGGGTACATAGTTTGGTATTCCCTCGTGGCTCGAGGTTGTTCGATCCCCTGAAAATATTTGAACACGTCCGTAAGCTGATATCAAGATCATAAAATAAATAAACGAAGTCGTACCAGGGGACGGGGGCTGCTTGTGTCACTACGGTAGAACTGACGCTGAGGGCGATGGCGGTGAAGATGACAGCGGAAGTGCGCATCATTATAACAGTCGGTGAAAGCTGAAATGTATGCGAAATTGAATGGGTTTCAAGGTTGGTTACCAGCACCAAAGAGTAAATGGGTGAAGACTCGAGCTCAACTGGAACCTCAATAACCAGCCTCGGCATAGTTTAAATAACGAGAGCTGGGCGTACAATAGCTAGCGCGTGACATTCAAATTCGTTGTCAATGCGGGTGAAACCTTCCGGGGTACTGTACTGGATCCAGGATCCTGTCGCCAACGCGCCTTCTTGTCATTGCGGGCGGGCGGGTTTCCGCACTCCCGTGTATGCCGGTACTACTCTTTCCGAGGCCAGTTGCCGTGTTCCATTGAGTTCGCGGATATCATGGTGCCAACGGCGAAATGTGATTTCACTACAGTACAGTGAACGCCCAGTTGTCGCGTAGTGCGTAGTCATGGGACTTCAGGATGGGAACCGCCAGTGCACGATACTGGGGGGCCATAGCAGCGAAGATCGTGATAACACTGGAAGACTTCACCATTTAATTGTAAAAGTTTTGCATGAAGTTCGAGAAATATGAAAGTTGTTATGCTTTTTCGGGACAGTTGGCGGAGTGCGAATGACCAAACAAACATCGGCCCGGGGTACAAAGAAAATAGCTGTACTGTAGTTCAATACCCACCAAAATGTCAAAATAAAAATAGGATCGGGAAGCTAGCGCCCAACGCTTATAAATATTGGCATTTCGGTGGGTATTGAGTGAACTACAGTACAGCTATTTTCTTTGTACCCCGGGCCGATGTTTTTTTTCGTCATTCGCACTCCGCCAACTGTCCCGAAAAAGACAAGGTTGCCGGCACCAAAGAGCTCATCTGGTTTACGGTTCTCTCATATATATATATATTATTAGGGATCCCTGATTCCCAGTATCACGATATTGAACTAGACGATGACCAAAGAACAGATCCTCAAGCGAAACATGTTATGTAACAAGCCCCAACTCATATTCAATAACTTGAACGCCACAAAGCATATCCTGACACGGCAAGATGAGGGCCTTCTTCCCATTATCCATGATCTATGCCGAACGAATGGAAGTGACAATCAATGATTCCTGACCGCGACAACCTGTCAGCTCAGTGATATTGCGGATATCAATGTGTCAACAATGCCACTACACGGTAATTATTACTAGCATTCAAACAAGAAAGGTCACAATCATCAAAAGGCCATTTAGTACTTTCCCACTTCTAACTCGGACTCCTCACGCGACGAACCCTGGTCGTCTACCCACTCCTTGTCAACATCTCTCAGCAATCTCAACAACCGCTTCACCGGTTTACCCGTCGGCGGAGCCACATCCTCAATCACATCAATGACCCTGCGGTCCTCAAAATGTTCGCCGTGACGTCCGTATAACGATAGGAGGTGCAGGGTTTCCGTGCAATCCAAGCCCCATTGCCTGTCCATATTGAGCGCCTTCAAGACGTGCGACTAGATCGAAAAAAAAAAAAAATGATACCGTGAGGGCCGTCTGAGCATGCGCGCGAAAACGCCTACCTTATTAACGGTATAATGGGTGGCAGACCCAAAAGGCGCCCTCCGACCGTCCCATTCATCCATCTTCTGCTGCACAAAATGATACTGCTTCAAGACAACCGAAACGCTATGCGGTGGCGGAATAGCTTTCAGCTTCATAAATTCACGCCACTCCGGGTCGTCGGTGATAATCGACTGAACGGCCATGAATATTGACGTGTCCACGTCCTCGGGAGATGCGTTAGGGTCTGGTGTGTAGTGTCTCCGGGACATGTGCGCCCTGCGGGCGAGCGCCCCGTCGGGAGCACCACCCGAAGTCCCGGTGTTGGAGCCGGTGGGATAGCTCCGCTGTCTCTTACCCACGGGAGCGACCGGATACATCAATGACGGCGTCTGTGACGGCGAAGTGTGCGGGGACATCGTGTATGATGACGTCAAGGTACGTGACGGAGACCTACGTTGATGATGCTGTGCAGCCGAGCTAGGCTCGGACGAATCATAGTCGTCAAATGAAGGCGAAAACTTTCGTTTGTGGGCATTGTACTGCTCGATAACATCACGGGCCGTCATCCCTCGCATGGCCTCTGAGTCAAGCACCATGGTTTGCGTTTCCCGATCAAACGAGGGTGACAGCTCTCGCTCTGGCGTAGCTGAGCGCGTCCTGAGCGCGTGTGGTATATTCGGTGGCAGGGGCAAACTTCCGTCTGGGGGAGGATTCTATCAAAGGAGTTAGAGGGTGGGGGGATGTATGTAGAAGAAGTACACGAACAGCTTCAACAACGACATCGAGAGTTCTCTCCGGGGACACGATGATATTCGCCGGCGTGCAATCGAGTACATTGTCCCCCGAAATGCGCATAAAAATCTGTCTGTATTTGCCTCTTAGCGTATACGCCTTGGCAGGTCCTGTGAAAGGTGATTGAGTATCATGTCGTGAAGTGACAGTGTCGATGTTTACCATCTATCCTCGAAGGACTGGACTGGAGCGCCTCGGAAATCTCGATGGCATCCGCCCAATATCCATCCTCTGGATCATCTGCAGGCCGGAGGGGCACCTTCACTTCCGCAAGTTGATGGTCTGTGACCCCGCTACGGACGTCCTCAAGAAGGATCGTAAGCATCCGCAATTGCCGCATATTACGCTGGGGATCCGATGAAGCTGCGGAATGCCCTTAATACACCCGTCAGATATATGAGCGCCAGAACGTGTGCCGATCGCAACGGAAACACACCTGTATTGCGCGCACGGGCAGCTGGCGACCGATGGTTAAATGAGTTTGACGCCCGGGATAGCCGCCCATCACGACTAGACGACGAGGAACTTGGAATCAAGTCCTGTTGACCATAGAAAAGAGGTGACTGAGGCCCAGAACCAGACGGTGTTCCGGGGTTCTGGGAAGGGACATTCTGGGAGGACTTCTTGCGTCTGGCGGACGAAGAGCTCCCAGCAGACTGGTTAAATGAATTTGACGCCTGACGCCCATCATGACCAGACGACGTGGAACGTGGGATTAAGTCCTGTTGACCATAGGAACGAGGTGACTGAGGCCCAGAACCAGATGGTGGCCCGGTGGATTGAGAAGGGACATTGTAGGCGGACTTCTTGCGTCTGTCGGAGGATGAATTTGACGCCTGACGCCCATCATGACCGGAAGATGTGGAACGTGACGGAACAGATGATGAGTCCTGTTGACCAGCCCCTGGCCCAGATCCTTTCCCATGTTGCGCAGACTTCTTCCGCCGGTTAGAGGAAGTGCTCCCCGCAGTTGCTGTATCACCTGGGGGTGGCGGGGTCACACGATACATGGACGAGTACGGACCCGTACCATAATGGGTTGGAGGTTCTACCGACGGGGCCTTGGGGTCATTTACATACCCCATCAACCTAAAACTCCCAGTTTGGGATGAAAACTCGTCATTGAAGTGGCGTGCCTTGCTTTTCTTTGTCTTGGATTTTCTTGTCTTCGGCGCGGGTGCTGCAGGTGCGGTCGGTCCGACCTCTTGACCGGGGAGAAAGACCTGGAAGGGTTTCGGATGTAGGGACGCCTGGTACGTGTTTACTGGGGCTACGGTCGCCGATGTGGGCCCGGAGAAGCCGACAGCTTGTCGAAGGATGGGACCATCGGGCGCTGGGGTGTCGTCGTCTTGGACGGGAGGAACGACCAGTCCTTCATCATCGGACGTTGGGGTGAATGAACGCTTTTGTGTCTAAGAAAAATGTATCAGTACTGTGTTTGGGTGACCTATTTCCCGCCCCAAATGATCCAACTTGAATGTCAAACTCACGCGTTGCGGAGATGACTCTCTACTGCTCCTGTACAGCCCGATTTGGCACCCATGTCATACGATGATCCCCCTAAACGGGAAAAGCAGGACTCACGACGAATCAGCCTGTCTCCCTCGACCAATCTCGACGTCGTCGCCTATGCTTGACATATTATTTCGAAACTTCCTGTTTGCCAGCCCCTTTGGTGCCACAGTCACGGTGAAGCCTAGAATTACTAGTACTTGGCTTCGTCGTGAACTGGATTGTCAGTAAATACAGCGTCAAAATCAACGGGTGGCGGTTAAACGTTGAACCTCGAGCTACAGCAACTCAGCTGGCAATATATACCGGGTCAACTCCGACTGTCCATTTGTCGCACAGAAATCAACCTGGGAGTCAAATTGCATCACGTGCCACTGGTGGGTGCAAACACATGAGGAATGTCCGCGCTGCGGTGGGTGCCAGTGGGCGTACTTGAGACGACAGCGAGGGAGTCTGATGCTTGAAGAAAGTGAAGGTTTGACAATTTCCGTTCTATTACACGGAAAATAAATTGTTATTGGCCTAGCATCTGTTGATCTGACTGCGATGGTGATGGTCGC
Source organism: Hygrophorus pudorinus (assembly GCA_003314045.1). NCBI lineage: Eukaryota > Fungi > Basidiomycota > Agaricomycetes > Agaricales > Hygrophoraceae > Hygrophorus > Hygrophorus pudorinus. The sequence continues at coordinate 6,976 of QLPF01001235.1, forward strand.
TAGATGATCTGATAATCTGATAATCAATTCATACACCCACAGAGCTAAACCGGAGTCAGAGTACGTGTACGTGTAGGCCCTGAGTACACAACCGGCTACCCGGATCAGAAAAGGCATCCAAAAAAATCCCCAAGGAGCTCACAGAACTACATATTTTTCCAACCCGTAAGCAACTGTACAAAAGGCTTTACTATAAAACTATATTTGCATTTAACCAATTTACCGGATACCTTTCTCTTACCCCGTACACGAGACGACTGCCTAGTCACGCCCCGTAAACCTTCTTCGCATTACCCCAAAATACGGCATTGATAGCCTCTTGCTCCACGCCCAACTCCGCCAAACACTCCCTCGCAATCTCATACCAATCGCCCGCATTGCTGGACGCATCGGACGACGGAGAGGGAGCAGAGCCAAAGATGATGCGCGAGTACCCGAATGCCTCAAGCATGGGGCCGACTGTGTGTCACGATCACAATTAGTATTAATGTGTAATACCGGCGGTGGATGACTCACGGTACATCTTGATCCTCCTCTTCCAATCTCTCAATTCCTTGCCCTCTCCTTCAAATGGTGGTAAGGAGCCGCCTGCGGTAGCGGGCGTAGGAGGCGTTGGGGCATCCCATGCCGGTGGGAGGAACTTGACGTAGATGTTCGGGAAGAGGGAGAGGGCAGCGGTTTGAGATTGAAAGGCGCGGTAAGTAGGGTGGTTCATGAGCTTCACGAGCGGAAGGGCGAGGCTTTGCGGTGGGGGGAGGAGATTAGCTGTAGTACCATGAGTCAGTACATGTGATTGGATCGAGTCTGAGGGGTGCAAAAAAAACGTACATAAGATGATGGGATTTGCTCTGGGAAGGTCCGACGTGGCCTTTGTCAGAAGGTCTTCGAAGCTTTCCCAAACCACCTCGGTGTCATGCATATTAGCCTGCACATCAATATCTAACGGGCGGTTTTGCTCCAACGCCCATCGCAGGATCGCAAAACTCTCGGGGCTAGTTATCGTGTAAGCTGTAGCGAGTGATATGTTAAGTTTTGATTCGGTGATATAAGACGGCAACGAATTCGGGGCTGGGCCTTGGAGGTTGAAAGGAACGATGACGGAAATGATTGGTGTCTCCGTGTGGGATTCTAAGCTATATCGACAAATCAGCAATCAACGACCGCAGTACCGTATGGTCATGATTTCCACAAGTCCGAAACAACGATGATGGTAGACCTTATCCAAGATGGCTGAGGAAGTATCAGGACAGCACGTACTCTGAAAGCAACTTTTGCACGTCGAGCCTCGCTCCCTGCAGCGAAACGATTACACCCCCAATCCGATCACCAAGCACCGTCCCTAAGGTCGTCTTCCACAATCTCAAATCACCCCATGGCGTGATAACATGGCCATCAATGACTCTGTCAGGATGAACCGTGCTGGGACTGGGTGGCCCAGGGAACTTATCGGCCGTCCCTGAGTTGGGGGGGCTGAAGGCTGACGCTGGGAGCTTCGGGAGACTCTTTGGGCCTTTTCGACGAGGCCCAACGTGTATAGTAGCAGTGGGCGAAGGGGGAATAGTGATCAGGGTGGGGTCCATTGTGGAAAAAAATTGCGTTGGATTGAGGTGGTAAGGGCGAAAGATATATAATATAAAAGGCAATTTTTTTTGGCTCGGTTACTGGAATACAGATTCGAATTATACTATTTCGAGTCCGAATTCGAGCTCCAGATTCTACTAGTAGCGGTGGACTCGAGGTAAATTCTTACCATCTATCTGTCGGCAGGATGGGACTACTAAACGTTATGTAGAGGCCATTCGGTCACCAGTATCAATAATCTAGGGCCGTCACGGTGCCCGGGCCTTGTTAGAAAACAATGGCCAGTGCTGTGCAGCCGGAAAAAAAATTGGCGCTCACTGGCAGGCTCACCCACCACCCCCCACCATGACCCACCGTCGCTGCTATTCAAAGGTACTTGTACCCATTTTACTCTTCTGATCACATGCAAGGCGGAGCTTACCTCAATGTCTAGCCTTAGTCTGTGTGGACTTTGATTAGTACCTGACACATCCACCCCCGGGTACATGTCTGATTCCCCTTGCTCAGATATGTAACAGGCCAATGCCCCGATCGTCGTCGCTTGTAGGGTCAGGGCCAGTTTTTTCGCCGTAGCGCCAAACCCGCCGGCCGAGAAGCTAATTGAGCGTGTCGACTCTGTCGAGTGCGTGCGCCTCTGAGATATTGTACCCCACGGGTACCCTCTGATGTTCCTGGTGTTTGCAGCAATCCGGATCATATTTGTTTTCTTTCGCTTATCCGTTGGCATATTATTTGTAAGGCGACCGCATGTCCCTCTCCAAGTCGTACTGATATCCACTACATGTATTAACCAAATTCGTCCATGAAACGATTTCTAAGGAACAGATATCGTTTAGGAAGTTGTCCTCCACTCTTGAAACCAGAGGTCCCAAACGAAATTCCTGGGCTTGTGGCAGTTGTCTTCAGGATATTCAACGTCATCCAAGGTCACGGTATCTTTCTTCGGGTATCACTGTTCGTTGTGGTTGACACAATGAACTCGACTGAACGAATTCGGCGGTGCGCTATCGTACTTCGTGTTGCAATATTTATCAGCCATTTCAAATCTAAAGCCCACACCGTGTCCCCAATAAGCAACAGGCGGTTTCCGACGACCCATCACACTTCTTACGGTCATATCACGGATCGACGACACTCCTGATATATATTATGAAGGGGTGTTGTAGCGACAGCAGACGGCACCACCAACAACAAATGTCCACGTAGAAAGCCCCACTACAATTCCACCATGCTCGAGTCCAAGTCCAAGATACTATATACGTCACAGTAATGTTACCGTCTACCTCAACCTATACAAACGTTCACAAACCCACTCCCCCGCTCAACGCTCATGCGGCCGTCCAAAAGTCGAACATCTCCCCGCTCCCCCCCGTGCACGCCCCCAAAACAACCGCCTCTCCCTCCGCCGGCGGCAGCTGCACACATGTCCCTGACGCCGGGTCCTCCGGCTTAATGAGACACCCCGAGGCAAAGACCCCGGAGGTGGCGAAAGGGTTCGTGCCGCAGACGGTGCATTCGAGGAGCCAGTACTCTTTGCTGGACGGGCAAAAAAAAAGAGAGGGGGGGGGTTAAGTGGGATGGGTCGTAAGAGAGGGGAAACTTACGTGTTGGAGACGTTCTCGGCAGAGAGATCGAGCGTCGAGGCGCCGCTGTCGGTCACAACTAGGTTCTGGCCTTGGAAGTTGATGGCTCTGGAATGAAGTAGGCGACGAGTGAGAATCGGCTCGTTTCGGAAGCGGAAGAAAGGACACGTACCGAGCCACATATGACCCAGTCGGGCGTCCACTGAAATCAAAGCGGAAGTCAGGAACCCTGTCCTGGGGGAGGCTGAGGACAGCGCTGCCAGGGTTGATGGGCGGAGGGCCGAGGCCCCACTTGGCACCGCCGCTGATGATGGCCATTGGCACACCTTGGAAATTGGGCTGGCAGCCTGAGGCGAAGGCGGCGCCGAAGACGGAAAGTGTGAGGGCGAGTCGGATTAGAGCGGATTTCATCGTGAGGGTTGTTGGATAGAAAGACGAAGATGAAGAATGAAGAAGCGGCGAAATCGAAACTGGATGTAAGTAATGTAACGTGAGTGAGATGGGGAGAATACGTGAATACTAACAACATTTTATACCTCTGGCCAGCGGCATTTCGTGCCCGTGGATGACATACCGAGCGTCGTTTCGACGCAGGTCTGTGCATACTGACGGATCATTCGCAATTCATTGCACTCGCGCCCACACCTGTGGCCTGTCAACTCCGTAGTGATCGTGGTCACGTTTGAGGGTCAAGCCATCGAGGGAGCAGGCATAGTACGTCCATGTCCCAATTTGAGGAGCCTGAGTATCCCTGATTCTGATCATATAAGGATGCAGGCTATGTTGTGTTATGTCACGGCTATAGCGCCGACGACTAGGTTGAAGCGGCTGTGTTCTCCCTTCGGATTTATCGTGTAAGTATGGTCCACAGAGGGCGCCGAGGCCCAAACAAGGTGTCTTGCTTGATGTGCTGTCCTGGGCTCGGGTAGCGAGGAAAGGGTAGTCTCTTAGAGGAACCTGGACAGACACATCAGACGGAGCCGTGATCTCCTTTCTGAAAGCTCGCGCCCAGGTAGTACGAGTGCCGCTTATGTAGTGCCCGTTGGGTACCCAGTCTAAGCCCCCGTTTTAGCCGCATCAGCAAGCAACGTGACTACTAGTACTCGTCTGGGAGGGACACGAGAGCAAAAGGCTGTGACGTAGAGAGACATTATCATACCAACACTCGGAACATGCACGCACCGAATTCGAAAGACCGTCAACGGCTGAAACCTGATGTTAGTCTGTAATCGTCAGGGGCAAGAACACCAGACGTGTGTAGGGATTAGGATCTCTGTGTAAGCCGCTGGCCAGCTGGTTGTGTGATCGAGGCGTCGGTAGCCGTGACTGTCAAGGAATTATTCTTCCTCCGAAGTCACTTTTTGCTTTACAGTGACTTTCAAAAAAACTTTCAAAGAACACTGTCTGAAAGGGGTAGCCGTAAAGCTGTAGCAGGTTCAATTATTGCCAGATTAAAAAATAAAGAATACCAGCCTGTTCCCCTCGAAAATGTGTCCAGAATAGGGGCAGGTTAGATGGTAAGATGTGAATTTTTGACAGAAGAATAATAAGGCTCTTGCCCGTTACAATGTGTGTAAGTCGCACCATAGTTGTAACAACAGCGGTGTCTCCCCGATTTCCCGAATTCAAGCCCTCTGATCCCCCTACTAAACTATGATGCCCAAGTCAATACCGTCTGGCCCATGGGCTCACCCTTATATGTATATACGGCCGTGACAGTCTTCTGGGGCAAGCTTAATAACGCTAGGGTGACGAGATCACCATGGTGGTAGTTTGATAGGTCCGCCTTGTCCTCAATAGTGTTGCGGACGTCAACAGGCACCACTTTTCCAGTCGTCTCCACGAATTTAAATCTCAGGGACTACGAACATATCATTATTATGCAGGATCCCTGACAGTAAGAAATATGGACTTACACAGGTCAGCCTACATCCTTTCATGAATCCAGGTTCGTGAGCGTGAGCGTACGACTCCAAGCTCTGCAAGGTCACAGAAAGGTCAAGGTAGGTCTCAACATCCAGCTACAACTGAGACTCACAGGCAATGGGGCAGCACCGACAGTGGCAGTGAAAAGTAGTAAAAGGGCGGGAAAAGCTTTGCTGGGGCGCATCGTTGTGGTATGGCGAATGGGAGTTCAACTGGGGAAAATAGGCTGAAAGCCCGGCATTTATACGGCGGAAGCCCTTGTTTGCGAGCTTACCCACTGTGAATTTTCGTCTGCCCGCAGAAATGGCAGAACGATAGTTGCCATAGCAAGAAGAAGAAAAGGACTTCGCCGCCATTATCCGAGTCGATACACAGTCTTTTTCTATATAAGGACGGAAAGAGATTCGATGTCAGCGCGACGGATAATTGAAAGGATAATAATGAGTGCGAGGAACTTCAAATCTTCGTCACCGATCACCGGCCGCAGCCCCCACGGGTGAGGTTGGATTCTCAGACCTATTTCGATACTACTCGTATCTCTTCTGACAGAAGCGTGTCATGCGTGTCGAAACCTACCATCTTGTAGACACGATAGCCAAGGCGAGCTCTCCAAAATGCCGTCACCTTGGAGGGCAGGGCCTAACGGAAAGTACCAAACCAGACTGCACCGGACTGGCTAAGCATTTCGATCGCAGACACCAATATCTCGGCTGTCATCGATATATCCTCGAGAACCACGACTGGATGATATGTTGGTTGATGCTGGTAATTCCGTGATCAACACAAGGTAACACTGGCAAGGATTGGCGCGGCTTACACAAAGTGCCCCACCTGCGATATCTCCCGGGCCAGACATGGACCATGAGACTTATTGAAGTCGTAGATAGATGAGTTTACTGGTACGCCGCAGTGTCAGGCGGGAAGAAGGCCAAAACCGTGACTTCCATCAGCAAAAAAAAACATGCTGGCCAGCGCTGGCCAGGATGGCTAGATATATATAGGACAAAATCCAACAGATTATATCCATTTTGAGTGACGATTGTGTTTTCCTACCAATCAGAGAGTGATCCCACAAAATACCGCTCGCTTTCGCTTGCTGTCGCTTACTTGTCTTGCTGATGTCAGTCGGGTAAAGCCAAATCCGAACGTCCATCACTGAGATCTGAGAGGCTATTTATTGACAACGAACTGAAAGTCCGGCTGTCAACGTTCTCAACGCTCAAGCCGAGCGCTGAGTGTCATCATGTCTGTGATGGGGGATACCATCATAGCGATTCTCGAACCCTTGGCGCCGACATCATCCGCAATGACACAGTCTTTTTACGACGCGGTATGTCTTAGTGGGGTGTCTGACGGCAAGTTTGTCGTCCTGTGATGTTGCTTCTTATTTCTGACAACAGTGTCCTACAGGCATGTCTGTGGGAATGGCTGCTCGCCATTTCCGACGAATATGAAATGGTCTGTCGTGGTAAACGAGACCGCAAATTTTTTTTGGACGCGCTGTATTGTCTTGTCCGGTGAGTTATCATAGTATCAGAATCGTGAAGCAAGTACTTTGTTTGCTACAGCATCTGTCCCATGAATTTTTTCTCTGTCTCTTTTGTTGTGATAGCTGGTGCTTTTGTTTGCGTGTCCAAATTTTCGACAGGGTTGACTTTGTTTCCCTCCCAGAGAATCAGTCGCGCTCTGTCATAAAGGCGTCATGTTGCATGTTAGCGCCCCTTAACATGGTGATGATGCCAGCTGCCTCTGCCCTGTTCTTCATTCGTCTCCGGGCCCTATATATGGGCAACAATTACGTCACGGCAATTTTTGGTTGCTGTTGGCTAGGCATCCTAACCGCCTTCATAATCGATAGCTCAAGAGGTATAAAACAATGTATAGGTCTCGAAGATTCGAATCAGCCCCCCGGCGCCCTCCATGGATATATCGCGCCGGCCGTATATGATACAATTTTGTATCTTTCGATATCGTGGCAGCTCGCGTCGTTCGCCCAGTTCGATAGGTGGCAAGATCATGTGCGATCCTTCGTCACAGGCGATGGCCTTGGTTGGATCTCGAAAGTCTTATCACAGAGTGGCCAATTGTATTATTTGTGAGTTTTCCGTCGCGTTCACACTAACCGGAATCTGACATACTATCGACTTGAAGCGTAGTAAGCAGCTTCACCATGGGCACTGCACTAGCCCTATCCTGTGGGCCTCAGGAGTCGGTGTGGAAGGGCACCACTGTGCCGCTGAGCGTCACCGTTGCCAGCCTCATGTCATGTCGAGTTTTTCGAGAGCTCAAGCTAGGCCTTGATGTGGGCCCAACCAGCGATCGCGGGCTATCGAATATCATCTTCAGGGATATACCCCAGCGACCCGTGGAGCACGAATTCGAGCTAAATTCACTTCGAGATCGGAGTGGCGGAAAATATCGTTCAAGAAGAGCCGATTCGGAGATGCGCAACTAATCGCGTTTCTCGGGATTGCTACCACGATTGCAACGTTCTATATGTGAGTTGATACCGCGACGCACCGGTCACTTGCTTCCTCACGCTACACGAGTACCATCCGCCTCCCTCGACCTCCAAGACTCCGGGTCTAACATGGAGACTAGTTTCAGGCAGGCTTAGGGGGGCGCGCTCCGGTGTTTTATGCAGTATATATGATGATTATTTCAACATTGCAGTCCATTCGTCACGTATCCCATACACGAGTATTGGGCCCGTCTCAAATGGGGCACCATCTTAGCGCGCGGCGGGTAGCGTTGTTGATTAATCCAACGCCACGGACTGAAAAATATGGTACCTCTGGATCTAGGCTTCTGGGGTGCATCTCGCCAGTGAGGTTCTTTCATTATGTCCGAGTCGGCACTTCGGAGATCCTTGGACCTTCCGAGTGATATTCAAGTTACAGTATACTGTGGCATTTTGCTGACATTTAGCGTTGAGCCCACTGCCAGTGGCAGGCTATTCATCATGATCATCCCACCTATATCAGAACCGATATAGCTCGAGTATCTGCCAGTCGACCGTGCCCGGCCAAATACGCTCAGGCACCTAAATTGGGCGTTACAAAGATTCAACATGTTTGCTTCTACTAGCAGTTAGTGGCAATTATCATCATCATCGCGTTTTGGCACTCACGCTACCTGTTAGCGGGCTGCCTGGGACTGGCATCTGGCACTGGCATGCGTACTAAACGGGACTGCTGAGGGCACGAGTCGACTCATATGATCATCCTGGCCAACCGTTCTGCGCTACAAGCTTCAAGTTTGACGAACTACGCAGCATTCCAGAACCCGTCTATTGTCATGGTCACATTACAGTAATATATACATACTGCAGGTACGTTGGTTGGAGTT
>QLPF01001237.1:0-14321 GCA_003314045.1 Hygrophorus pudorinus
AGCTCAGCATAACAACACCTGAACCACCACATCCCCATCCCGCAGCGCCACGTCAACACCATAAATGGCCGAATGACCGAGAATGGACGCCAACGAGGGATCTCGGGATGATGGGAAATGGGTGAAGGGTCGAAAAGAAATGGTGGAGAGCAAGTAGGAGCCAGTGCCGCAGGTAAGCTCACTTGCTACCCCGGTCAAACACCAGCACGAGGGCATGACGGCCCAAGCGCACACATCCCAAACAACGGCGAGCACCCATGCACGTCAGCAAGTGCCGGCGTGGCAGAAACACCAAGACTGGCAGTCAACCAGAACAAGAGCCTGCCCCGGACCTCTCGACACCAACACCTCGTCAATGCAAACGCAAGTTGACAGACCAGCGTGCGACATTGACGAGGAGGATGGGCATGAGCGGACAGACGAACCGAACGCCAGAGACGGCAGTACAGCGAGTACTGTCGGCATTGCAGGAAAGCCTGCCATCCATGCACACATCAGTGTGGCCCAAGTGCACAGGTAGTAAATGATGGCAAGCACCCACGCATGTCAGAAAACGCCAGCACAGACGAAACACCGACCGGCAGCCATCAATGTCCAGAACAAGGGGTGAGGAATCGCCTGCCTGGGACCTCGACACCAACACTTCATGAACGCAAACACAAGTTTTTATAGCTTAGCTTAAGTTATGATATATATTTGTGCAGTATGCTAGAGTTGTACTAGGTGGCGAGAGAACTTGAAAGGCATAAACCCAACTTAAATGCACTGCAGCAAGTGAAAGCCAAATCAATGCTTGGGCTTGACCTGTAAATACAAGAAATAAATTTTATTCTCTGGGCTGACAGGGCAAATCATGTCATCAGCATGTAGGGGCACTATTATAGAGGATTTCTATCTACTAGATATGTGAGCACGCGAAGGGTAACATAATTGGTGGATGTTTTCGTTGGGGGGTAGATTTATTTATCATATGATTGGTTGACTATATATTAGGTAATTGCAACCTCCGAGTCTCAGGCTGAGGCTCAGGCTGCACCGGTGCACTACCTCTGAGTCACCACCAGGGTCCTGGGAGGTTTGGGAGGAGACTCAGAGGCTTCGGAGGCAAGTGTGGGGAGGCTCTGGGTCCCAGGAGGAGGTGCAGAGAGACTGATGTGGGTCCTGAAGGCTCGGAGGCTTGGCATGATGAGAGTTGACCAGAGGCTTGGGGATGACAAGAGGCTCGGGAGTGGACGGCCAGAGGCTTAAGAGGGATGACGAGGCTTGGGAAGGATAGCCAGAGGCTCAGGACACAAGGCTCAGCGGCTCCGGATGCAAAGCCCAGAGGCTTAGGACTCGGACATGAAGCCCAGAGGCTCCAGGCGCAAATCCCAGAGGCCCCAGGCGCAAATCCCAGAGGCTCAGGACTCGGACACGAGGCCCAGAGGCTCTGGATGCAAAGCCCAGACTCAGAGGCTCAGGACACAAGGCTCCGGACACAAATCCCAGAGGCTCAGGATGGGAGGCCCAGAGGCTCCGGACGCAAATCCCAGAGGCTCCGGACGCAAATCCCAGAGGCTCAGGACGCGAAGCCCAGAGGCTTAGGACATGAGGCCCAGAGGTTTGGGAGGGACGTGAGGCCCAGAGGTGCAAGATGCAAGCTCACTGTGGAAGCTTCGGGCGACTAGTGGGAACAGAGGGGACAGATGAGGATAGCCCTGGGAGGACCAGAGGAGGGCGTGGCACTGCCGGCACACCTGCGCATACCCCCACTCTGTCAGCACACCACCAATTGGTGGGTGACTGAGCTGGTGGGGGAACAGTGGGAGGTGCGGGAGAGCGGTACAGGAGGATGGCACAGGAGGACCAGAGGCATGGGAGGACTGGAAGCACGGGAGGAGAAGATGAGAAGCAAAGAAGGTAAAATTCTATTTACAGCCTGTGCTTCCCTCATCAGAGGGAGGCCTATTAGGTACATTCTTCGCCTACAAGAAAATGGGCCTAAGAGGCCTATGACTAATTGATCAAGTGGTGCCTGGGGTGGGCAATCCACCAAAGAAAGTCTCTCGTTCTATATACTACGCTCATGCCAAATACCAAGATCAAGATCAAATTTCTCCTGTGTTCTGTGAGTTTATTGCCCAGCACCGTTCCAAACAACATGCACCATCTTCGAGAACAACTTCTGATGCCAGGAAGCGTAAGCGGGCACACTGTGACAAAGGAAAGGAAAAAGAGATTGTGCCGCCCGAACTAGATTCAGAGGAACCTGGGCTTGACATGGACACGCGCGAGGATATGCAGGTCAGTATTTTACATTTACATTTAGCCACTAACTTAATTTGTTATTTAGCGGATGTCTGTGCCCTACGGCCAACCAACTCATAATGAGATAGGTGAAGCCAGCCCCTCCAGTTCGGGGACACATTACAGCCCAGAACCTGAATGCAACATCCATGATGATGCTCAGGAAAATGAGGCTGACTGGGAAAGCACCTTGGACGACGATTCCGCACCCCAGCTAGAGCCGCCCCAGTCAGATTCCGATGAACCTGACATAGTGGATTCCAATGAGGAACTGGGCGCATATCTCCTGGATGAAATGATACAAGACACTGACAACATGATACAAATGCTCAAAAACGCATCTCTCAGCGATGTCAATGACAATATGGATAAAGAACACCAAGATCGTATACAGAATCCCCCTCAAGAGCCTCTAAACATAGACGACTCAGATGTACGCCTGTCTATTGACATTTACCTATCCACTCAGAATGCCTCACAAGAGACATATACCGCCGTTCGTAAAAGTATACATCATCGCTATCCCAACAGCGGAATGCTCTCCTTCGATCAGGTCAAGCGGCGAGTTATGGACCTCAGTGGAGTCGTCCCACTCATTCATGACCTCTGCATCGACTCGTGTCTAGGATATACTGGTCCATGGGCACATCTTGAGGTCTGCCCTTACTGTGGTGAACAGCATTACGATCCAATCAAGAGTACCCCCCTCAAAAAGGTCCCTCGGCAACAGTTTTACACACTGCCCCTTGGACCACAACTCCAGGCACTCTGGAGAACACCAGAAGGAGCACACGACATGCGATATCATGAACAACGGACTAAGGAACTTCTGGCTGAGCTTGAAGGTAATAATGGAAACCTGTTGGTCTACGACAATATTTTCTGTGGAAGCGACTATCTCGATCAGGTCATTGAAGGCCAAATCAAATCTGGTGACATGGTCTTGCTATTATCTGTCGATGGAGCTCAACTCTACAAGAAGAAGGCTTCGGAAACTTGGATTTACATCTGGGTGGTGCTCGACCATGATCCCAAATTCCGCTACCAGAAAAAGAGAGTACTTCCTGGGGGGATTGTTCCAGGGCCGCATCCGCCCAAGAACTATGACTCCGTGCTTTTCCCAGGCATACACCACCTCTGTGCAATTCAGAACGACGGCCTCAAAATCTGGGATGCTCACACCAACACAATGTTTGTCTCAAACATTTTCTTCTTCCTTGCTTGTGCGGATTTCGTTGGGATGGCACCTATCAGCGGACTTGTAGGTCACCATGGCAAGAAAGGGTGTCGCATCTATTGCTCAAAGTTAGTAAACCTCACTACTATCCCACTCGCCTCAAGCCCGATAACTACCACGTTGCTAGCTACGATCATGAAGACATCCAATGGGGGGATATTACAGGTGGTACAGTGGGAAACTATCTAGCAAATCTCTGACATCTCAGATGTTCAGCTAACAAAACTCAGTTCAACATTCATCGCAAAGAGACTGGAATCTGCAAGTCCTGTATTCTCAGCGGCATCGTCAATGGACTTCCCGTTCCATGGTGTCTTAGCTTGGATATTATGCACCTCCCTGTGTTGAACTTACCGGACCTCCTCTTGAAGCTTTGGCAGGGTAATCTTGACTGTAGTCCGGGGGACGACAGGCAAACCTGGGACTGGGCCGTGCTTGTCGGCAATGTGTGGGTAGACCATGGAAAGGCTGTCGCAGCCACAACCCCTTACTTACCTGGATCTTTTGACCGCCCTCCCTACACCCCTGCTGAGAAAATTAACAGTGGATACAAGGCATGGGAATATCTCACCTATATTTATGGGCTTGGGCCGGCGCTATTCTATGACATTCTTCCGAAGAAGTACTGGCGTAGCTTCTGCAAACTCGTCTTCGGGATTCGGGTCCTTTTCCAGAAAAGGATCACTGCTGTCGACCTCAAGCTTGCGCACAAGCTCCTTCTCGAATTCTCGGACGAGTTCAAAAGGTTATACTACCAACGTAAACCCTCTCGCCTTCACTTTGTGTGCCCCTCCATTCACACGCTTTGTCATATGGCTCCAGAGGCGATCTGTGTGGGTCCGGGTGCCTGTTCGTCACAGTGGACAGTTGAGTGCACGATTGGGAACTTGGGTGAGGAAATTAAGCAACACTCAAATCCATTTGCCAACCTCACGCAACGAGCACTTCGCCGCTCTCAAACCAACGCTCTCAAAGCAATGATACCTGATCTGGAACCACTGGAAAACCCTTTCCCGCGAGGTTCGGTGGACATAGGTGATTCATATGTGCTTCTCCGTGTGATGGATCGAACATCAAGGAAGGTTTGACCGTGTGAAGCAAATGCCATAAAAAACTATCTCATGGCTTTGAGTGAAACACAGAACGAGGACGACTTGTATGTAACCCGCTGGGCTCACCTGAGCCTTCCGAACAGTCAGATTGCACGGTCGGCATGGAAAGAGTGCTGAATACCCTTGGATCAGACTCGAATGGCTCGGCAAGTTAAGGTACGAGCGCATATGCTCCGAGTCACTGTTGGAGTTCTTATCTTCCACTTGTTTTCCCAGCTTGACCTCAATAATGAACTGACATTTGCCGAAGTGCTTTTTTATTTTCGCCTTCGTGTTGGTGAAGAACTACAAACTGTTGCTCTGATCACCAAGTACGGCCCACCTGAACCATGGCTTCTTGAAGCGTCATCAAATACTCTCTGGTCCTGCAAACCTCGAGGTGATGACGGGCTTGAGGTTGTGGATGTGAAATCCATCAGGGCTGTTGTATCGATGCCGCCGCACTGTCTGAGCATCCAGGGGAGGGCACCCGAGGACCGTTTCTATGTCAATGAGAAAATAGGACTTGATGTTGCCGAGATGGGTGGATTTCATGAGATAGTTCCGGACGAGTAGGCATGTTATTCACAGCATACATACATACAGTCTTCAGTGCATCATATATATTGTACACACGAACAACACAGACACTAAGGCGAACAACAGACACAAAAATGACAGACACAAAAACGACAGACACAAAAACGACAGACACAAAAACGACAGACACAAAACTACAAGACACCTACAGTGAAATATTTTCTTTTCCTTTAGCATATGTGTTGAACATGGGTTTGCGAACAATGCGATAGCCGATGATGTGATTGGTGGACGATCCAAGTGAAGAGCGTCTGGTGAGTAGTTTGCAAGGATGGCCTACTGTGATGTCTGTGATGTCGAGACCGTTGACACGCAATTTGTCATAAACCATCTTCACATGGATAACGAGAGTCTGGTCCCTCAATATTGTGAGGAAGCACCTAATTAACAAGCATACATGGAGCTCACTATATCAGATGGTAATGTTGAGTTTGTTTGTGAGGATACTTTGTCAGGCGAAAGGTTTGTTTGTGAGGATACTTTGTCAGGCGAAAGGTTTGTTTGCAAGGTCACTTTGTCAGGCGAAAAGGTTATGACATAGGTATGATATTCCGGAGTGATACTGTTGACTGTAAGGATGACCAGCTTGTCAAAAAAGCCCACGTTGGCAGGGGAGGTCTCATTGATGGCAATGACCAAATTCTAAGGTATTCCGAGCTCTCTGTTAAGCTCAAGTTGGCTTGAGATGAAGAAACTTTATCTTACCATTTTTAAACCGGCCAGTACAAAGGCCCCCAGCGTGTAAGCAGAGTATGTATCTTGGTCGGAATCAAGGATGTTGACTTTGACGAGATGCACATTGTCCTGGACTAAGGCCATGTTGCAGAGGTGTGGTTGTGTAGATTAGATTACAAGTCCAAGCACACTGGTGGCAGAGTTTTAATTACTTCTCACATGACGACCACGACCCTGCAATTCCATTTCCCTCCTGATGGTTTCCTTTCCCCCAAGTTTCTGTTCTCCTCAGTAACACACTCTCAAGAGAATCTCCTAGAATCTCCATTTGTCCAAGATTCCGATAGCCTACATTACTGCGATAATTTTGTAACTTTTTATTTTATTTGATATATAAATTCTAACTATTATCAGATAGACACTTAGTTCAAATGCCTCTCATCCCCTTCGTGGGACTTCTATTTCTGCCGCAAATCACTCTACCTTGATGCAGAAAAAAACACGGCATATATGCAGTTGTATCACAGTCATGTGCATGCACAAAGGGAAGTAGAACGGCTGAAGCAAGAAAATCATAGTACGAACATAGAAAAAGAGACTTACAAGTAAGTACTTCCCTGCGCTTAGAATGTGAAACTGCTACACTGAGTCCGTCCATTGACAGAAACGCATATGCTACCCTTGCACAATCTATTCCACAGATACTCTCTGTCACCAACCCTCTGAATATGGCTGTTCCATCAGCCACTTTATTATCCCTGTTTCCCCTTACTTCTAGTGCCTCAAACACTTCAAACTTCGCAAAAGAATCAGATTTTACTGCAGAGGAACTCCGAACTATGTACTGGTCGAAAACATCGTGGAATAATCGTCCTGATAAGGATAAGGGGGTCAGTAGTATGAACGAAGACAAAGGTAAACAAGGTCGGAGTCGCGCAGCCGAGGGCGTAAATGTGAAGATGATGTATGTCGTGGACAAGAACGGCACTCCGATTGATGGCCACCGAGCAAGTGCAATTCGTGCAGTCGCACGTTCTATTTGGTCGCACCTCTCTGGGGTAGGGTTAGCTCCAAAAACCTGGATGACAGACTCCAGCATCACCATTACAGAACAGAAATGCAAACCGCTGCGAAGAGCTTCAACTATGTTCAAGTGGCTGGAAGACTGACCAGATCACAATCAACTATTATTCTTCGTGGCGCAAGGGGAAATTGAAGAAAGGTGGCTTCAACACTACAATAAAGGAAGAGGACAACGACAACGACGATAACGACAACGACAACGACGATGACGACAACGACAATGATGATGACGACAACGACAACGACGACAACGACGATGATGACAACAAAGAAAATATTGACATTGACAAACACGTTATCAATATCGACGAACCTAACATATATGCAATGAAACGCAGGTCCGAGGCCATTGGCAGTTCCGAGTCCCAACCGAAGAAGCCCAAAATGAATACCATTGAGCAGGCCAGACCAAGGCCAAAGCCTTCATTGAAGATCAAGGTGCTTTGTTTCACAAGACCATCTACACTTACTGATCCACCCACCTCTTACAGATCCAAAACCCGCTGTAAGTGTCAACTTTTCACCGTGATTATTTGATAGCTCACTGGAACTACTGAATGAACAGGGCTGGGGTAGTGGCTGGCATCACCTCCACAATCCCTTCTCCGGCTGTAAGTACAATCCCTGTGTCGCCCAGCACTGGGTCCTTGTCGCTGGTGACTCCATCCGAGGCATCACATGCATCACAATCCTCAACTACGCCTACATCTACTGTTACTTCCACCGCTACCGCTCTGTCTACTTTAACTTCAACTCTGTCTACTGTTACTTCCACCGCTACCGCTCCGTCTACTGTTGCTTTGACCACTACTGTTCTGTCTGCTGCTCCATCTGCCGTTCCGTCTGCTGCTCCATCTGCCGTTACTTTGGCCGTTATTGCTACATCTGCCATTGTGCCTATTGCTACGTGTACTGCTATGTCTGGGTCTATCACTCCATCAACATCTGTGCCTCTTGCTTCTACCGCCACCTTGCGTGTTGTGTCAGGGATCGGACTGACTCTCGTTACGACTGAAACTGCCAACAAGAAGGCCCTGGGTCCCTCTATCAGGATTGCTGGTGGTAGGAAAAAGTTGTCCACTTCAGACAAACCTGTTGAAACCGTCGGCAACAAGTTAACTCCAAAGTAAGCAATATATCAGTTGGGATACATTGCCTGGGGCTGATATACATTGTAGAAACTGCTGCATAATGGAATGGCGCGATCAGAACCCCGAAGGGACACAAGGTGAATTCAAGGCTTACTGGGAAACTCTATCAGGCATCGACAAGAAGGTCTGAGTCAGTTCCCGAAGATGACTCACTCATACTAGTGTGTGGTTTGCAGAAATACGACAAGATTTCCAAAACCAAGGTGTGTCCACCAACAGCAGTACATTGTTTCTATTTTGAGTGGTGCACTATTCTGTAGAAAGCGGCGGCAACTGGAGCTTGACCAGATTGAGAGGGTGGGAGCAGGAACACGAGGGGGACGCGAACAGTATCAGGGGAGCGTGAGCAGGAGGGGGGTGAGCAGGAGAGGGATTGCATGTATCGATGAGTATCAGTGTAAATAGATCGCTCTGTATATGTTCAATATCGATGAGTATCAGTGTAAATAGATCGCTCTGTATATGTTCAATATCGATGAGTATCGGTGTAAATCGATTGCCCTGTATATGTTCAATGTCGATTCAAATAGATTTAAATACTACATATCAAGGTGAATGCATGGGAATCAATATAAATACAGTTCGGTCAATACTATTCCAGAATTTGTGATTCTCAGTGATATAAATGCTTATATTCGACTGCAATCGGTACAAATCGAACTAAATAGAGGGGCTTTTCACTGGGGCTTATCCCCAGTCAAAATCGCGTCTAGCCAAACCGAAGGACAACCAAAATGAGTGTTACACCGAGTCACATCGAATAAAAATCGAATGCTATCGTTTATTTGATCAAGGAACGTTGATGAACTCATTGGATTAATTAATATGTATTCTTTTCAGTACTTTCGATACCGATAAGATGTATGAAATATGTGACTTTTGTTCACAGGTCCGTGTGCACATATATATTAATAGTACTTGCTGAATTTATTCCCTTGGCCTCTTCTCTCTCTCCCCTCTCTATCTCTCCATGTCCCCTTGCTCCCTACCGCCTTCAACCCCAACCTGCATGTGCAGGCTCAGGTCTGTTTTGCCACCCACTCATTTCTGTATTCACAACGATGATATTCGTGTACGTCGCCCTCCCTCCCCTTTCCCTTTACTAACCTGCCTGCACAGCTCCTCCCTGCCGCCCATGATGTGCGCCTCGCCTTCTATGCCATCCACAACATCAGGCGAGTCGTACACAACACCTGGTTCAAGCACCCTGGGTGTTTCAAGAAGGTGTCTAATCTGAACGTCGCGGGGGCTGCAAATATGCTATGCGTGTGGGAACCAAACGAGCCGCAACAACCGCCGCTTCAGCGCCTCTGACGATACACAGGCCCTCACCCAGTCCCCCCAACGCAGTCCTGAAATTTGCGGATTCGTCCACTGTCGAGCTCGTGGTAACAGAGCTCTGCTCGCGTACGTGGGAGATACACGAACTTTCATAATGGCAGCCATCGAGGGCTCCCCGTCCCGCATTATCTCCGACATATCCTTCCCCATCTAAAACGCCAAAATGTACAGTGAACCCGTCCCGCGCGGCTGCAGGATGAGTGTTGCAATCCTGAGCCTTGCAATTTTGACAGGTCAGTCGACGATCCAGAATACGGATGATTCGGAAGAGCGGAAGTAGAGGTGTCCCTGGGAGCAAAACTGGCACAGGAACATTTGGCGGACACGGAGATGCTGTTGTTCCGAGGTACAGGAAGCAGAAGGCTCACTTACTGTGCCTATCCGGCGTAGTATCCGAAGCGTCGGCTTGGACTGGCCTGCATGGCAGTTCCTGAACTATGGGCGCGCTGTTCAGTTGGAGCGGCTGCAGGAGGGTGTGCCCGTGGGCTTGGGTTTGGGCCTCGGTGAGCACGGGCCATATACCAGGAGTCGCAGCGCGCAGGTGCAGTTGGGCCGGAGGAAAGGGAGGACCTCAATTTGGAAGGAGAAGGCGCTGTCGATAACGGTGGTGGTGCTGCTCGTGGACTGTGATACTGATGCGGCGAGGGAGATAGCGGAGTGTCCAAGGGTGGCGGTGGTCTGGTGGGTTGTGTTGCTTTTTTCCCCCGAGTGTGGGGTGTTGATGGCATGGTAGATGTGATCCAGATCGCGAATCATTAGCTTGAGAATGGGATCGCATACTTCACTCGGCGGATTTGTTGGTGTATATCCATGGGTGTGCCTCCCACTTCCACTCTCCTTCCTTCTCTTTCCCGCTAACAGCCCCACCCCTAGCAGGTGCCAACGGCGAAGTTGCCCCCTTTGTCGGGCACAAGATTTGCAAGACATGGCGTTCATCGACCTGGCGGACGTCAACGCTCTCTGAACTTGTAATCCCGTCAACGCCCTCCGAACCTGTAACGCTGTCGATGCTATCTGGTTTCCGCTCACAGACAAGTAATGTCAATATTTCATAATTGCCACTCGGGGAGTTTTCACTGGCAACTGGCAACATCGAACTTCTCATAGAGACTGCAGAAGAAGTCGGCTTCTATGTGAGCGGGGTGGGGAGTAGCAGGGAGGGACAGCGAGGAGCAGGAGGGGGAGGGGGAGAGGGGAGCAGGACGAGATGATCAGACGTGATTCGACGTGATTCGAGGGAGCACTAGTAACTGTAGTAGCATACCTAATGATATCGAACGCGAACGCTACCTTCCCAATGGAACGATGAGTTTGGATCGGACACGATGACAATGGGAAAAAAATCGTTCAGACGGCCATCTGGCCAATGTAATCTAACCTACTCCAAGGAACGGTGTGTTTGGCTATCTCTCGATTTGGCTAGACGCGATTTTGACTGGGAGCGCTTATCAGGCAGTTCAGTGCTCAGCACTCAGCGCTTAGGCGCTTAGGCCTCATCATGGTCGCTGTATGATTAGTATTACTTACTGTAATGATTGCCAGTCAGATATTCTTTGCCCCGGTATGTAAACAAGTAACGTAGAAGAAACAATGTGCGGCCAAAGACGTGCTATTGAATCACTGGATCCGATCGGAGCCTGAGCGCTGAGCGCCTTGGGCCTCATGTTATACTGTAGGCATGCTCGAGCGTGTGTTACTCTCCCAAATGCAGGCGGTGGATCCAGTTGGGCGTCAGACACAAGTCTGCCAGTGAAATTCCAAACTCTAGCCATTCCGACACAGATTGAACTCCCCAGAGCGCCAAAAATCATCCAGACAGATTTCTTGGAAGTCGAGATTTGTATCTGTCTTGAGGATCCAGCTGCAGCCTGAGGCTTGTGTGCGATATTGACAGTTCTATCATGATACATTGCCGTGACAGCGGCCTCGTGTTCAAGTTAGCGCGCCAGCCATATCAGTCCACCTTTATAATCATCAACTGAGGGTGGGTTCTCGTGTTTTCCCTTCTCATTATTACGCCTGGCACTCATGCTCATTTCTGATCAGAGATCGACCTGCGATGTCTGTTTTGAACCTTACGGGAAGGTCTTGAAGGCACCTCATTCGATACCCTGTGGGCACGTCTTTTGCATTGGGTATGTAATTTAGGGTTCCTTGTCTTTCAACAACACTGACTTACTTTGAGCTTACAGTTGTCTCCAGTCGATATCAGGGACTTGCCCACTTTGCCGGGATCGGTTCGACAGCTTTCAAATCAGGCAGCTCCACATTGATACAGACATCACAGCAACTTCAGAATGCGTTGCTACAGCTCGAAAAATTCAAAATTCAATTGCCCGCATCGTTCAGGATCCAGATGGTTCTCTTAAATCCCACGTCCTCTCCGTCGTCGAAGAGTGCGGGGCTTTCTTGGAGACCCAAGATCATGACCGAGTGAGTACCCTGGAAATTATTGATCAGAGCATGACTTTGAAAGGTTGCATTGTGGTCACAGCACCAGGATTTGAGGGTCAACTATCTGTTGATTTCGTCTCTGTTGCACATCGAGACCGACCGGGATGCCCTTCTTAGACATTCCATGGCTACTGAACGCAAATATCAAGAGTTGCTACAAATGAGAGATGAAAAGGAGACTCCATCGATGGCAGATAGGAGGGCAACAAATCTTCAATTAGCTGCTGGACGGAACGAGGCCATTTCTACACCTTCAATGGCACGCTCGACGTATCCCCCAACCACTGTGACCCAAATTCCTGATATCGAACCTGACGAGCAATGGAAGTCGAATCTCAGATTACAGATCGAGGAAGGGCTTCGGGATATGTTTGACGACGCGAAGACAAATCTTGGCGACCAGCTGAAGCGGCGCCCCTTCGACTGTGTGGAGCGCGAAAGCTTAGCTCAAGAGCACTTGACAATTCTGAGCAATATTCGATGCATTGCTGAGGAGCAGTTTCAGATTGCACTTGAGCGCGAAAGGCAGGAGCGTCGGTGGGCTACGGATTATCAAATGGCTCCTGAATGGAGCGAGGTTTTGGTGAAGGAACAGCAATCTATCTTGGACAATATCCAAGAGGAAAGCGAGAGACGTGGTCGGTGGGGTGCGAGGGCGAATACAAAAGCCGCACATGAAACCAGTTATTTCCCGTCGAATTCACTTCGGGATCCTGGTCCACATGCTGGAAGTAGCCAAGATGATGATAGACAAACCAATGGTTGGTTTACGATTCGTCCTCCTGGACGGACCTCAAATTGAACGGACGAATGAATGGCCTGTCCCTTCTCCTGTAGCCGATCACACTTGGCGACCGTCGGGTAGTACCCCACCCGAGTCACACCCTTTACCACACATCCAGAAAGCGACCATATCTCCAGCTAATGATGCGGCTGCTTCCAGATGGAACGTCACGGGCCGTAGTGGTGCTCCCAGTGTCGGGTCCATCGGATCATCCAACTACCGTTCCTCCGTACCGAGGCGGATGTCAGAAGGTCCTCACAACTCAGGGGATGTCGGTGGGAATTATGAAAGGGAAAGAGACAGATTTGAAGAGCGGATACTTTGGCCAACGTCTCGGGAAAACGAAAGCCAAGGGCAGGTGATAACTGACTTTCGGCAGAGTACCGCTAATGAAGCATCTGATCTGCGCCCGGTGTTGCCAATATCAAATATTCGGCCAGAGAATGGCACCGAAGTGTATAACTTATCACCTATCCCAAGCCCGCAGTTATCATCAAATTTGCGTGGATCTCCATCAATATCACCTGTCCCGAGCCCGCAGTTATCACCGAATTTTCATGCGACGGACATTGAATCTTTATCACGTTTACCTTCAAAGTCATGGATGTAAGTTCCATCTTCTGGGAGCAGACCGTTGGGTCTTGATGAACACCTTCTTTCTCTCAGATCAGGCGGGTTAGCGTCAAATATGCAGCCGACAGAGACCCCAGTAGGGCCAGATCAGCTGTCGCCTGCTGCGGCCAGGTCAATTGCTAACAAGCCGTCGTCCAATTTGGATAAACCTGACCGCCCCTATGAGGCAAGTCCTACGGCAAGAGCACGGCCAACACCATTGCGAACCCCGGCTGATCCTCGCTTTGAAACCGACTCTCCTCGTTCCCCTCACCCACTTGACGTTGACTCCCGATGGCCGATACGACACCCTAGATTGCGAACACCACCACTGGATGACCGCTATGACCAGCGGGGCGATCGTTTTGACAGACGGATATATGCAGCTGTCGACTTCGATGGAGAACATGAGGACTTGGTGAGACAGAGGGAAACTGATGCAGAGCCTCAGGCGAGGCGACGTGTGGAGGGGGAGAATAGGTGAGATGAAGGGGTGGGGTGGCTAAGGGATCAGGCGGCGGAATTGGACGAGCTACGGAAGAAGGACATAGAGGCTAGAAGGAAGGAGGATGAGGCTAGAAGGAAAGAGGATGAGGTTAGGAAGAGGCTAGAAGGGAGGAGGAAGAGGCCAGAAGGAAGGAGATGGCAGCACGCCAAAAGGAAGAGGAGACCAGAAGGAAGGAGGAATACATCAGGAGGAGGGAAGAAGAGATTGAACGACGCGAAGAGGACTTGAATCGCAGGGAATCCAGACACAAAGACCAAGAGCACGATTTACAGATGGAAGAATTCCGCAAACGGGAGGAAGAGATCCGGCGTCGTGCAGATGAACGTAAGAGTCAAGGCAGTACAGGATCCTATTCAGCGAGCAGTGATGATCGTCCAGGATCCGTCACGTACCCTTGGCTAGGGTTTAACCGCAATGGCTCCTCTACGACAAGCTCGACTAATCGAAGTGGAACGTCGAGTCCAAACAGCAATGCAAGTTCAACGTGGTCGCTACCTAC
>QLPF01001242.1:0-15819 GCA_003314045.1 Hygrophorus pudorinus
AATAGGACGAAAGAATGTTCGAAAAAGGAAACTAGATAGGGGTAAAAGTCATGTCATGACATCACAGAGCTCTTTGGGTTTGGGTGCTAATAATGCAGGTAAATTATCGAACATGTTTGTCTTCATCTTTGTCGAACATGAATGAGAATTCATCATCCATAATTGTAGTACATACCTTTTTGTAACCGCTACCTACTGGAGTATTGAGCACCACAGGGTTTACACCAAGTGAATATGACCGTCCGAACTTGTTGCGTACAGTTTCTTCAGCATTGTTGATCCAGTCTCTCTCTCCCAGCCAGCGTTCTCAAAGTATTTTAACTTGTGCCGGGGATGGAGGACTCGTAGGATAGGGCATGAGTGTACATAGATTGAAAACAGAGCTGTATATGTACCCATTGCAATCCGATAGACATCAGATTGGTCAGTTTTGTCATAGTACACATTGAGTGTCCTTTTTGCAGTGCTGAGGGCAACACAGATAGCAATGCTAAGGCTGGTATCTCGTGATTGTGTGCTGAGTACCTGATCAATGTGATCCATTGCTGGAATCACAGTGGCAAGGTTAGGAGTGGCGCATGAAAAGAACAAGGTAGCATCTTTAAAAATCTGCGGAGCAAGTCAGAAGAAGTCAAATTCCGAGAGTTTCCTAATGCACCTTAAGCGTATCACACAATTGCGCGGCAATCATCCAGTCTTCATCTGTCAGCTCATACTAGCGCAAGTTGGCCACCTTGTTACTGGCGATGTCGTCAACTGCCGCACAGTACTGCAGTGCAAATTGCAGCAGATCATACATTGAATTCCACCGGGTTCGGACGTCGCAAGGCATCTTTGCCACCTTCAACCTCACCTTTTCAAGTGTTGTGAACCACAATGGCAAAAGGATTGTAGTTGAATAGACCAGTGTGAATGATATCTTGCGAAGCTATGGAACCCTGGTATGTCACAAATAAATTGACATTCCAAGTTGAATGACTCACTTTGACAAGCAGCATCCGGAGTGGCCTTATACTCTTGTCAAGTGCTGCGCGCTCATTGACAGACAGTTTATCTCGCTCATGAACCCAATCCTCAGGGTCATCATCAACTTCGTCATCATCACTGATATCTTGTTCCCCCTTCATTATCTCCTCCTCCAAGTCAATCCCCTCAGCCAGCTCTTGGAGCTCTTGCTCTGCGTCATCCATCATATCTTCGCCATTACCACTCGGCACATCAAATTGGCGCATGACTCTCACTGCAACAATTGCAAGGACATGGTTGAAGCATCGTGTTTGGTTGGGTTGCCCAGGGAATTTCTCAATCAGGTTCGAGAGCTCAGCGATCATCGTGTTGTTCGAGGACATATTGTCACATGTAATGCTCAGAAGCTGTATGATGCAAGTGAGTCATGTCATCTCATTTACTGGGATCTGATATCATAGCTTACTAACTTTATCAGATATGCTGAACTCATCGAGGACAAGTGCAAATGCTGCAGCAAGATTTGTCCCTGAATGGGACCTGGCAACCCCAACCAAGTCTAACAGCATTCGCACTGGCACACCATTGTTCTCAAAGTGGACTGTGACCACGATGAATACCTTATGGGTTTGGTGAGGTCCAGGCGTCTGTCACAAAGTTAAGATCACCTTCATGCTCTTGTAGCATTTTCACCAACCTCCTTCAAACCTTAACAAATACCTGCTTAACGTCTTGTGATACAGTTGTCGGTGAAGGTATGTAGTATTCAGGACGACCTGTCTTCATCAGACACTGATAACCCTGGTCCTTCACAATGTTGAAGGGCCTGCTACTGTCTGCCACCCACTGGACTATCTCGGCCCTGCCAGCATATTATATCAGTCACTGCGCAATCAGGACAACAACATGTTGAAGAACAGACTGGGATTCAGTCCTTGTGTGCTGCCGGTGGGAGTAGGTCACCTTGCCCTTGCCGTTCCATTCGAATGCTGTCGTTATTGATTCGGGATTCAAGATACCCTGGATGGTGGTAGCACAGATTTCATTTGCATTCTTAGCATTGTCTGCAGCCACAACGATATCATCACCCCAACATTTTTTAGCATGCTTTCGCATATTACTTGTAGACTTTGCATCTCCTTTGTCCAAGAAACACCGGACACTCCTGGACCTGTGTGCACACGTTACAGCTGCACAATGAAATATGTGTGAATGATAGCCATCATAATATCCGACTGTGGGAGTGGGCCTGAAGAATGCGTATATTGGAGCTGTCCATTCCTTTGTGAGCCGTTCTGATAGTTATTATCAAATTAACTAAATGTTTGTTTTAGGGCTTGGGAACATACTCAGTTCACTCTCCTCATATTCTGGCTCATCGGGGTCACTGAGCTCAATGGGTTCCGGAGAGTTGGCTTCTTCCATGAATATATCGCCATCTCCGAGAAGGGTTCCACCGCAGGATGTGATCTCCTCATTATCAAAGTCCTCCACTGTTGCTATGCGCACTTTTGTCCGGCTGCCCATCTTCACGGGAGGCTTTATAGGAGTCTTTGTAGGCATCTTTCGAAACTTGGGAGTTGTAGTGCCTGTCTTCGTGGGAGGGTTTATAGGTGTCTTTGTAGACTTTTTTGCAGCGGAAACCTTTTTGGATGTGGTAGGGGCCATGGTGTGACTTTTTCTCTGTCATAGCTTTTCTTTTTCATGTCTACAAATCACATGGCCACTAGTTTTGTAATGGGTACAAATATATGAGGCGGGTACAGGCCCCGGGTATGGGTACACGTTCAGGTAACAATTCTGCTACCCTTACCTGTACCTGGCCAAAATACCCGCATAGTACCTGCAGGTATTCCTGTACCCCTGCAATACACTACTGATGAGGCCACTCTTTGCTTCAGAGGGACAGCGTGAGGCCTTGGATTGGTGCAGCTGCATCTCGGTACTAGAAGATTGTCCCATTGTCTTGTTTCGCCAAGCTTCATACAAAAGCTTCGAAATGCCGTCGCAAGGGTCATATGGCTGGCAGACTTTGAAAGCCATATCACAAAATATACAGTTTTGAGCAGGGCAGGGTCACATGAAAATTGTACCGTTTTGCAAACCTTTCATCGGTGAAGATATTTTCTGCCAATACGATCACATGTTGAGTCGGACCGAAGGACATGTAATAAGCATTCGGTGAGACCTGAAAATCAGCCTGCCAAAGACAGGAAGCAAGTCTGAATGCATTTTGCAAAAACGTTAATCTAACGCCTGTCCAAGCCCTCGATTCAACAGCTACGTTGCACGCACTGCGAACTCAATAGAGCTGTGGTGCCATGGCCATGACCGTTTCGCGAACCCTTTGCCGATGAAGGCATTTTATGCCAATACAATTTCATGTTGAGTCGGACTGCAGGACGTGGAATAAGTATGCCATTTGGCAAGATCTAAAAATCAGTCTACTAAAGACAGTAAGCGAGTCTGAATGTGGTTTGAAAACCCATTAACCTAACGCCAGTCCAAGCCCTCAGTTCAACAGCTATGTTGCACCCGCTGCAAACCTGATAGAGCTGTGATGGCCATGACTCGGTGTGATATGATGAGTGTCATGCCTATGGACGATTCCACGACCATACACTCAGCTCATCAGCAACAATGACAATCTTGACCCCAATAGCACAGCTCCAACATGGGACTATTGGACTAGATATGGGATATAGGTGAATGTATTTGGTAATATTATGAACATCTGATGTGTGATGAGTACTATATGTATCATGTTACCACCGTTCAACAATGGACAATCCCTTGTCAGGAGCTTAGTTCTCGGTCAAACTTCTTACTTCCAGTTGGATTTTTTTTTATTTAGCTTAGGATATATTTAATACAATTTTATTTCAGGTCAGGGAATCCACTATCAGTTTGAAAAAGGCCACTAAATTTATACGCCGAATACTGGGGAATCGTGAACATAAGCCTGGGCCAAGACTTGGCAGTGTGCCATACACTCAGTCTCAAAGTTCTCAACGTTCTCAAAGTTCTCAACAGCTGCAATAACAAGATGTGATGCTGGATGAGTCATGTTCGATGCATAGTCATTCGCTAAACGCGGCATTTCAAATGGTGTTTGGCGAATGGTCATCACCAGAAGTGTTGAAAAGGCGGCAGTTTAAAAGTAGTCAGTACAAGTCTCTGTCTTTTTACTTGAAAATGACTGATGAAAGTCACAATTCGCCCAAGCTTGCCGCCAGTCCCTCAATTTATTCCAGTTCATCCTTTCGACCACCCCCATCTCCATCTCCCTCTGTAGTTTCAGACTCGTCAGATGATGAGGCAGCAACTCAGGAGAAGCGGATGGTAGACACAGCTTACCGCCAGACCCTCAATGTAAGTCGTATCTTCAGTTATCAACAAATAATTGGCAGTATATTCGTTCTCTTTGCCAGGGCCTCCTCCTACCGTCTAGTTTGGACCCTCCAGACTCATCACACATCGTGATGAATTATGCCAAGACAACATGTGATCTGATTCATGCTGAAGCTTTCATTGCGGAACGACGATATCATTGATTGAAGTATGCAGCAGAGGCTTACAAGATTCATGTGCGGAAGATGCGGCGGAGATACATTGAAGTAACAAAGCAGGCACACAGGTACTATGAGGTTGCTGCCTTTCATGGCTCTGCCTCGGAATGCGATATTCCAAAGGAATCAGTCTGTTTCCCCTCTGTTCCCAGTAATGTGCCTCTTATCTTGTACTAAGCTGTTTGCTAAGGAATCATGACAGATTCTCTTTGCACAAACTGTGGAGTCACATTGGGCTGACAACCATTGCTGAGCCATCTTCACCTCTCAGTAAATCCTATATTGAAGTTGGCTGGGCTATTTAAATGTAGAATATATCAGTGCTGTTGTGGACAATTAACTATGTACACCATGTACTATATCTCGCTTCCGCTGTACTGGTGGCTTCTGAATTGCAAAGTCACATAACTTTTGGCCAATCAGTGTGCATCTACTACTATGCGCCCCAAAAGCCTGTATGTATGGTGCACGTGATCCCGTGACATGATCAGTGTCACAATCCTGGCTGAGTGTAAGTAGAATTTCGATCAAATTGTCACCGTGACAGTAAAAATGGAAATTCAAATGCAATAGTCAGTTTTGACTAAGTTTGACTAATTTTAGCCCATTTTGGCATGACTACAATTGCCGTATAATAGTCAGCCATTAGTAAATGCAACCATGTCCATTTTATTGTTCACATCAATTCAGTCACAAAAGTCTTGTAAAAGTACATGTATAGTCAGCAGGCAGTAAAGTGTTTTGTCATACATAGTCATACAAAAGTCCCCATATAGTCAAGGAATTTGCAATTTCAGTAAGCTGTACATATGCCTACTACTACCTATATACCCCCCTCCTCTCACTCTTCTGCTGCTGATCCTCTTCCCGCTCTCTACTCTAAGCCTTAGTCTACACCTGCATGTGTGCGTGCCGTTCTAGTGATGCAGTGCGGTTGGGGGGGCTTTTCTCTGCACCCTTACCTCGCTCTGTTCTGTCTCGGTCCCGTGTTCGTGCTGGACGTCGGTCAGTGGGCCGGAAATGGCATTGACGCGGCACTAGGGATGTGGATGGAGCAGGGGGTCTAGGTGTCAAGCAGGCATGGTCACAACTGACCGGATGGTGTGTCCAGAGGGCTAGCCTACTGCTCAACCCGGACATCGACAGCTTGATGCCGGGCGCTGTGGACATATTCACGCCAGCATGGATGAGGCTGTCATAGTGACGCTGTGGCTGTGGTGAACTCACTCCTGGGTTTTAAATGTCTCCTTCCTTGGGGGTGGTCTTGGTGGCTTTACGAGCCTGTGCGGCACATGCATGTGCCTGGGTTGTGTACCCGAGTCGTTTGGAAGAGGTCGGAGGTGGCCGGTGTGCCACATCATGCTGGCACTTGGTAGGTGATGTGGTGTGTCGAAACGCATGCGTCGGTTGCGTGTAGTGAGTAAATAGACTGTATGAAAGAATCGATAGGGACTCAATGAGGAGCCTTGCGCGTGCCCCGAGAGGTCGGGGCCGCATTGCCTGCATGCAGTGGGCGGCTTATGGTGGCGGTGATGCCTGCTTTCCTGGACTGCCAACTCTCCTCCCACCTTCCGGACTGTCCCTGCTGCACGGTGCTCGCGTGTCATTGTGTGGTGGGGTTGGAGATGGGTGTTGGATGGGTGCGGAGTTAGTGGGTGGTGCACCACCATCATTCCATTGAGTCGTTGATGGTAAGTCCTAAAGTCCTAGAGGGTAGAATAATTAGTAGAACATGAAATCCCAGTGTGCTTACCTTTGGACTAACTTCAGGCAGTTTCAGGTGCAAAGGCAAGCCAAAGGTGTATAATACAACAAGTGTGTCCGACTCCAGGTCGTTCTGCTTGAAGTTGAATTTAGGGCCGGCTGGAAATAACTTCAAAGTAAATTATAGAATTTGAACTTTATGCAAAGTCTCAAACCGCCGATTCGAAACTGTGACTAAATCTTAACTGTGAGTTGACTGTGAGTAGACTGATATTGATATAGAAATATTGTGCAGATTGTGGTTGTGCCTGGACATGACTAGACATGACTAAAAGCCCATTTTTCAAACAATTGCTCAACTACTAGCTGACCAGCACCTTGCGTTTTTACTTAGCCTGACACAAGGTCTGACGAGGCGGTGTGACAGGCGGAAATTTTCAGCAGAAAAGGCTCAGAAAAGGCCTGTAACTTTGTTGCTGCCGTACATACAACTGTACTCTACGCCAAATCACACCCTTTATCCTTCTTTGATACCTCAAAATCCAGCTCCAGCCTGAGATACCCCTTGTGTCGCCTCAATGCTCTTGTTGGATGCCGAATGTCCGGTTCCTCAACATCGGAGTTTGGCTCAGTGGAAATGTCGCGTTGACTATGCAAGTGAGCCTGAGTGCCATAGACTTCAAGTTTGTGCCACTCAGAGCGACAATGTCTATTTTGTTCCTTCTAGATAAACATCAATGCATGCCAGCCCCCAGGCTGTGATCACCCACCAACTGTCCTTCGCCCTTCTGCCTTTCCAACTTGGACTGGTTCAGTTTGGGCACCTGGTCAAATAATGTTGCGATGCAGACAGCTTTGTGTGTCACATCCGAGTCCCTGCTTCCCGCCACACTCTACAACAATAAATAACAATAGGAAATTCTAGAAACTTGAACCTACCAATATCTTGCGGCTCAGACCTTCTTTCTGAGAAATCCCCAGGATATCATAGCGCTTGTCGCATGCACGGTAATCGTCAGACATAGTTCAAGTAACCCATGAACTGAAACATCCTTTATAGCACAAAACTACTGGTTCCCACGTGAAGTAACAAGAGTACCGTTGTCACGGTTTTGCGTCAACTTTCGCAGATGTTTTAGGCCATTTCAAAACAGTTCACAATCATGGGTGGGGGCCTTCCAGTATATGGATTACAATGAAGAAACAATTTAATAAAATTTAGGCAGGAAAAGACTGATGATGCGACAATATTAGTTTTCGACTTTGGGGACAGTAAGTAGTCTGCAAGTTCCTTTAGTTGCCATACCCAGCCAACTCAAGTCTGTTGTCATTGCATAAATGGCAAGTTTCATTTTGTAAACTGCAAAAGGTTACGGCTGCATTTTTGAACCTTGCAAAATGTGCCATCATCTGACGATCTATTTAATAGTGCTAGTAATTGGCCATCCCTCCTCAGAGCCAGCCCTGATCCGTCGAGACTATTGGATTCATCTCTGCCATTGATCTGCCCTCAATGGTCCGGTTAGACAAGCGTGTTTGGGACTTGGAAAATTATCTTAGGCACATTCGGGGGCAACTTGAACATGGAAGTATTCTCCTCCAATACGACCCAACAGTGTCGGATTTGCGTCCATGGTTGTGGTAAGTCATTCAACATATGTTCGCCCATCTGCTTCAAATTTGATTACTTGCTTTATGGTGTTGTAGGCCAGTGGCTGAAAGTGGACAGTGTATCACTCCATCAGACCTGCTCGATTACCGTATCACACACCAATTCAGAACACCCTGTTGTATTTGCGCTTGTGACCTTACCACATCAACCAGTATTTTTGAAGCTGCCGTTTACGTTGCCGCCACGGGGGAGTTTACTGGTGAATATGTAGCTGGCTGCGCCACAGATTCTTGTGGCTATTTGGGTACGTCAAGTTGGTCATGCAGAAGACAACCCTTAATATTGAACATCACTCTGATTTTCAGTCTGCATTGAATGTTTTTATACATTACGGGACTCCTCATCGGACGATATGCTGCCAGAGGTATCTCTATGTCATCTGTGGAGCCCATTTGATGGGATGACTGACATCAATCCCCAGCCGTTGAGGCCCCTCCGCCACTGCCTATTTTCCATTTGCCTCATTGTCATGGTGCTCCCCACACAACCCAATCATCTGGAACCCATACTAGCATAAGGAGACCAACCAGAAAGTCATTGTTACCTCGTAACTATTCCACCATCTGATGGATTCAATAGATCACGGAAAGCATCTCGTAGCTGCGAATAGTGAGTTGTGCGGGTTCGCTTTATTCTCCCAACTTGACACCTTTCACCAAGGTGGCATTCCTGACTCAGACTTCTGAAAACATTTTGTTAAGTGTATTTGTGGCTTAGTTATGACGCGCAGAGTTTTCCCGCAGCACGAGTGTGCGAAATTTAATGCTACTCCCCGAGATATTCCTATCAATCTCATGATAGAAACTCCACATACTGTTATTGACCTCACAGCTGATTCAGATGGGGAGGAGTAGCTACGTGTGTATTGAATATTATGGTCAGAGAAGATACAGCTTATAAAACTTTATCCCCTTTAACAAGAATGTCCCAATTCAGAATCCCAACCAAACAAAGCGATGGCAGAGCCGCAGTTCTTGTATAATAATATATGTTTCAACTTCAATGAATTTGAATTCATTCAGACAAATACTGACTGTGACTCCAAGGTTTCGAAAGTTTGTGACCATGACATGGGTGACTCTTCACTCTCTCAGCTCGCAACGCGTTACAGTAATCGCAGCTGTTGGCTGGGTTCAAGTTGATCTGGAGCTACTATAATTTCATACCTTTACTCTTCAAGTGGCTCGACGCAGCGCATATCTTCGCAGCTGTTGACTTACTGCCTATGTCGGTACTGGACCTGGGTCTGACTTCTAACCAAATCACCACACCCATTACTCACAAGGAATTGTGGCGCGTTATCCACGCAGCCATTGAACTCCTACTTCAAGTCCTACCAGCCTGGTGAATCCTTTCCTTCTGCTCAAGTCGTCATACCTGTTTACTTATGAGGAATCACACTGCATTAGCTTCTGCTGTTGAACTATCTACACCAGCCTTGTACTGGACCATCCTCCACTCCCATTTACTTACGAGGAATCACAGCGCGTTATCTATGCAGCTGTTGATGTACTATCTACATCAACCTGGTACTGGACCATCTGGGTCATTTATAATCAAATCGCTACCACAGTAGGAATGCATCTGTTGTTTCAGAGCATGCTGCTGTAATGTCACCATCTGTGAATATTACCGATGAACTTATCACTGGTGGGCTCTCAACGCTCATGTTGCGCCTATGGTTTGATCACCCATTTACTCACGAGCGATCGCAGCACGTTACCCATGCAGCCGTTGAACTCCTACTTCAAGTTTCACCAGCATGGTGAGTCCTTTCCTTCTGCTCGAGTCGTCATACCTGTTTACTTACGAGGAATCACACTCGTTAGCTTCCGCTGTTGAACTATCTACACCAGCCTTGTACTGGACCCTCCACTCCCATTTACTCATGAGGAATCACAGCGCGTTATTTACACAGCTGTTGGTCCCCTCCCTACTGTGATCTCAACCGACCTAGTACAACTAGTGGACCATCCAATTCGCTTCTAATCGAATTGCAACACCCTTCTACCCACGAGGAGTCGCAGCACGTTATCTTCGCAGCTGTTAACTTACTGCCTACGCCGGCTGGACTTGGGCATGACTTCCAATCAAATTGACACACCCATTGCTGATGAGGAATGGTGACAGGTTATTCACGTAGCCGTTGAACTCTTACTTCAAGTTTCACCAGCCTGGTCCCCTCCCTTCTGCTCGAGCCATCATACCTGCTTACTCATGAGGAATCAATCACAGTGCATTATCTTCCACTGTTGAACTACTTACCCCGCCCTTGCACTGAACTATCCTTCACTTCAGGGAATCGCAGCGCATTATCTATGCAGCTGTTGACCTCCTGCCTAATGTGATCGAAGCCGACCTGGCACTGCTAGTGGACTATCCAATTCACTTCTAATCGAATTCCCATGCCCATCTACTCACAGGGAGTCGCAGCGCATTATCTACGCTGCTGTTGATGTACTACCTACACCCACCTGGGACCATCTCACTTCTAATCAAATCGCCACACTCATTTACTCATGCACATTATCTATGCAGCTGTTGGCTATCACGATCGTCCTTCACTTGTCACAATCGAGGCATCACAGCTGTTGATGAGCTACTTGCCACCAGCCTTAGTTCCACTTTATGCCTGAGTCAGTTTTTGCTGAGAACTCGAGCCATGGCAGTCACGTTTGCCTGTGCAGGTGGTGTTTCTCGCATTTCAGCCCATTCAGAAAACGCGAGACATCAGGTCAAAGTACTACTGACACATCTGCTACTTTCTGCCCTTGGCGAATCTCCCATTGGCTGCCTAACTTAGAGTTTCCTGGAGAGTTGTCGGGTGTAGCTATGGCGTGTGAACAGCCACTGACCCCATCAGTCCTAGCAAACTAACAGTGTGTTGGTGCCGAGGGAGGCTCAAAGTTGACAAGCCTGCTTCCAGCCTGAGTATTCTAGTTGTAGTCTTTCATTGGCACCCTGTAGTAGGCTAGCATGGGACTATTGTGCAGGATGCAAAATCCTTGCAAAATTGCTGGTAGGTTATTCAGATTTTGCAGCCTGTGTTGCCATGGATATTATGTGATGCGGAAATCTCCAGACGGCCGTCATAATCGTTTCCTATGAGATGGTCAGGATGAGGAATCTTCATACCGGCAACACTTCGTATTGCCAGTAATAGCTCGTATGTATGGTGCACGTGATCTTGTGACATGACTACTGTCACATGTTTGACTGATTGCCCTACATGTCCTCCCCACCTCACTCTAAATACATGCGTTAACTCTTTAAAGTTATGCTACACTCAACATCAAACATCGTAATGACTCAAACGGACCTTGAGAATGAGATTGCGTCCTTCCAACAATCTGGGACGCTCATTTGTACTTGGGCACCCGTTTTTCTCCAGTGGCCCTGGGAGAATGGCATTGCCTTGGAGCATGGTTCAATGTGCGAGAGACTTGAAAATGCACTTGAAAAATCCAATCAGGATTCAAGGCTGGTGGACATGGTGATGGTGAGTACAAGAAGCTTCTTTATGCTGTAAACGATGTGGAAATTTAACACTCCCACAGAAATTTGCTGCAGCAATTGACAAATACGACCAGGTGGAGGCTTTTCTGCACAAAGACAGAGCCTTCATCTGGCATTTCCTCGGAGGAGCCAAAGGCCACAACGATTCTCTCACGACAGAAGACATCTTTCTGGGCTTGAGCAACCAAAACTGGTTGAAAATCAATCGGTTTTCTCAGGTCATCTATTGGTACCTCCTCTTGGATATACTTTCGAACGTCCTCAATGTCCCTCGGCACCCGTCACTGCAACTAGTCCCATTCCGTCCTCAAGCCACGGCATCCATGAGGATCCAACAAGTAGGTTTTTTTTGTTTCATTCTTCTGTCATTATAGACTTGTGGACAGATCCTGGGTTTGCTGTCCAATTGGACAAAACCCATAGCCTTGTTTTCAAGGTCGATGATACAGGCCAACACCGACACCAAGACATCATCTGCCCTGTCAGGTATGATTGCCACATGTTCCGGAACAGAGCAAAAACTGTTTCTCAACACTCTCGTTCACCTTCTGAGCGCACATCAACAAGTTGGCACCATCAAGTTCAACAAGGCCATGTTGAATATCAGTATGATTTCATTTGTGCTCTGTCGGTTCGGTCTGGTGAGCCATTTCATTGTGTTTTTTGAGCGTCTCCTTCAATAGCTGAATGTATTCATAGGGCGAATTGGACTTCCCTCCCAATGGGAGGGAAATGATGGAAAGGTTACTGCAGTAAGTCATCTCTTCCTTGTGATGTGTCTGATGGTGCTGACATCTGATATCAAATGCAGGAGGTCCACAGCTCTTTCCGTTGACCTGTCCAGTGATCTCAAGGGATGGATCAACACAAGCACAACTGACTGCTTCATGAAGTCCATCGAAAATATATTCTGCCTAGCAACAGGCATTACGCCCCTAATATTGCTCAACCCTAGGCAATATGGGAAGGATAATTTTGGCAGGGACACCCTGATGACAGTAAGAGATATTCCTTGTTGTTGTTTATTTTGTCCTAGCGCTAATTTTCTCTTCAGTTTTCACAGTTGACAGGGAACGACAAGCCTCTCTTCCTCCAGAGGGTTGAAAAGGAGCTGTGAGTATCGTTCCTGGCCATCACATCTGGGAGACCCCAGAAGGAAACAATGTCCCAGTTCTTGTGAACTTATACCATGCTCGAACAAGAATTCCCGATAACAAGCCAAGGATTACATTGGTTTGTTCAAGGTGAGTGGTACATATTTTCCATGTGCTCAATACTCAAAAATCACTTCATTTGTAGGCCCATCTACAAGCCGCATCAACACGGTGGGGCCTGGCCTATTGACGGCCAATCCGCGCCCACAAGATGGATCTGCCGTTTCCCAAAATGAAGAAGTGGAGTTCTCTGACAACCAACAGGCTGTCGATAAAGGGCAAGGGAAAGCTCACCTAAGCACGGCGGACCACAGGAACAGCCACAAGGATGCCAGCACGTTATTCGACGATGACCCCCCGGAGACCATCAACAACCTGGGTCCACCAAGCAGTACAAGGTGTTTGCCCCCCTCATCTCCCACACCTGCATCCATGCAACACTCTCCCGTGCCTTCATCTGTGCGACACTCCCCCATGCCTTCTCTGTGGTCATCTGTCAGGCCTCCTTCTCCTCTCACGCCGATTCCTTCCTGTCCAGCCATGGACGATGGAACTCCACGCCTTCCTGCTGTCCAACCTCAGGAACTAAGGGCCAAAAGGCACAAGAAGCAGACCCCTGCTGAAACAAAAACAAAGCTGAGACTTGCAGTGCGCTCCAATCCCCGTGCCCAGAAGGGGAAGGTGAAAGTGAACCCTGCGAGCGGTGTTTACATCAACTTGATGGGCGATGTAAGTACTGGTTCTATTTTTGCTGTCTTTTCTTGAGATATTGACAGCGTTAATCCAGGACGTTGGGGAGCCCGTTGTGATGGAATTGGATGTTGTCAAGGGGGGCCTCTTTTTAGTGCCAAAATTGTTTCACAACTGAAATTTTCGTTCCAGTTGGGCCCTGAGTCTGTCCAGCTCGATCTGTTTTATACAGAGGCAGACAGATCGCCTCTTCGATACCAATTCAAGACACCCTCCACTGTGGTAAGTAGGGCTTTACTAGTCTAAACATATGTTAGCTAATGAGACCTGCATCATAAGATGCGAGACGAACTTCCCACCCTTTGGGACATCCAGGGAAACATTGAGTCTCTTTATCGAGATGGAAGGCCTTTGCACCACCTTTCCAGCGCAAGAGATCTTAGTTACAATCCTGAGGACCCCAACGTCTCCTCCATTTTCGTCATCGACTATGTCAACTTCAAACAAATGGCTCCTGCAGACATACAGAAGATTTTCCGATATCAACACATCTTGGTGGTGGGAGCGCCGAGAGAAGAAGATGCCGAGTTCAATGAGGCTAGTCTCAGTTTGGTAGGGGACATAGACATCCCTAGAGATGTCATGGGTGAGCATTATGTCGTTTTTCAAGTTGACACCTGACCTGTTTCATTTGCATAGTCTCCTCTCTCCGGACTGTGGACCATCTGAATGGAGGTTTAAAATGGGGTACCTTGCGCGACCTCTACATAGCATCAGAAGAAGAGGACTGCCAAAGGGTATTCAATATACTCAGTCTGCCCATGGGGCAAGTTAGTGTGGATCCTCCCCCATGTTTTAGGCAAGTTCCAAGATGTTTTGGGGAACAGTTTGCTTACAGTATGATGTCCAGGGCCCTAGCTTCCCACAAGCCTGCCATGCAAGCCAGCCGTGGAAAACCTGGCTTCATCCGCCTATGTTCATTTGCTGATGAACTCATCTGAGGCACAGCAGCCTTAAGACACGCGTCTTCTTGGTCCCACATCGACGACAAAGGCTTCAGAACAGTATCCAGCACCCATGTCAGTATGAAGTACTGGGTGGTGGGTCGCCCTCGTCGAGATGCTCCACCGGAAGAGAAGGGCGTCAGTCATTTGGGGTCAATAAGCGCTTTCGACGACCCTTGGTGCCCTTCAAGGGCATGCACCCAGAAATTTGACTATGAAGGTGTCATCCTGGACCTAGGAACTGTTTTGTGAGCATTTCTGCAATGTATGGTATTACTGTGCATAGTTTCAAGCGACAGCTACATGAGACCTTGTATGGCCCACTATGTCATCACCCCACAACATTCCGTCGTCTTGGGCTGACATTTCTACGCCTCCTCCACCATCCAGAGGTCGATCTTCGGTGTCGTTCACACCTTTATGATGAGCCATGCCATCACCAACGACTCCCATGACGAGACAAGAATGATACTGCATAGGATGTTCTACATGTGGCAACATTCTTACATGTTCAATGGATCTACAGGTGAGTGTAGATGTTCCTTGAACAGTTCTTATTCATATGCTCTTTTGTACCTGAGGCAATCTCCATCACGTTCCGGACGTCACCACGGAGGAGGGTCTTTTGGACGTTGTTGCCCTCAGCAACCTCCTCAAGTTCAGTGAACTGCTCGACAGGCGATTTCACCTCGGAAGACTCTCCAAGCAAGATGCCAAGGAACATCGCATCTCGCGATTCAACTACCACTCATTTCAAAAGTGGTTCTTGACAGAGTATACACTGGTCTGGT
Organism: Hygrophorus pudorinus; assembly: GCA_003314045.1. NCBI lineage: Eukaryota > Fungi > Basidiomycota > Agaricomycetes > Agaricales > Hygrophoraceae > Hygrophorus > Hygrophorus pudorinus. The sequence continues at coordinate 15,067 of QLPF01001242.1, forward strand.
CTGGGAAGGTCATATCACCGTCTGCAGTCTTCAAACGCTCTTTGTGTGAATTTGCTGCGGTGTTAGCACAGGGCGATCAATGCACCCAGAGCAGATGAGTTTTCCCCACAGAGGTTTCAACGACTCGTCGAGGAGCTCATTGTCGACGTCCACCCGGATCTCAGCAGCACCCTCAAGCGTCTTCTTAACAACCAAGAGGGGTCCCTGCATTGGAGCGGTCCGTCGTTTTGTATTCGGCAACGACTAGAGGATGAAGACGAGACGGAAGTGTTCAATTTTGGCAATTGGAGGCTGTCGGTGGACGATGAGGATGGTTTGGGATCCGAACCATCCAGCGACGAAGAGCCGCCTCTCCAGGTTACACAGTGTGGTCAAAAGTGAGCTGCGTCGACTTCCAACTGTAGGTCATAAATTGAAGCACATTGTTCTTCTGATACTGATCTGAATATTTGCATTTTGATGCAGAAATTGAATTGTCCGGTGCTGTCAAAAGGCATAAATGTTAGGAGGTCTGGTTTAAGCAGTTGCCATTAGTGATATTGTTGTGCAGTGCCTCCCTGCCCTTCTCCAGGACACTTCTTTGTGACATAGTAGTCTTTTCCTGCCAAATTGTAGTGTAGTTTTATTATTTCTCAGTACAAAATTTGGAGAGACCTTGGATTAGATATTTGAAGTGTAGAAAAATTTGAGCTGCAGAAACATCTGGCCCAAATCTAAATGCTACATATTGATATGTAGTTGCAAAATGTGCAC
>QLPF01001247.1:3888-17579 GCA_003314045.1 Hygrophorus pudorinus
AGGGACCCAAAGAGCGGCGACAAAGGCCTCTTCAAAGCATCATGCAGCACCACAACACTGCGCATGCATATCGGGCACGAGGGGGGAAAACACTACACGAATTATCGCGAGCTCTGCGAAAAACACGGTATCAAACCAGATGGAGGTTGCACACCCTTAAAGGACCACACACCTGTGCCTGGGACTGAAAGCGTTCAGAGTTCCCTTGACCCATTTTTGGTATCAACGCCAAAAACGCCTACATGGTCACGAGAGGGACTGCTCTCACATATCTGTGAGCTTGTCGTTAGTGATGACCAGGTAAGTCTTTCACCGAGATTTGTACACTCAACTCGAACAGTATGTCTAGGCTTTTCAACTTGTCGAAAAAAAATCATTCCGTAATCTTCTCCAATATCAGCGGCCCACTATGCTTCCTCGTGACATCCCCCACAGCCAAACCGTTACAGATGAGATATATGGGAAGGCGTTGAGAGTCAAAGGGCTCATTAAAGAGCAATTCAAAAACCTCGACAGTCTTGTTTCCTTCACCTTCGACGCCGGCACCTCATGCGCATCTGATCCATTCCTCACTATCACTACACATTGGATTGACAAGGATTGGCAACTCCACAATCAACTGCTTGCATTCACGCTGATCGAAGGGCCGCACACAGGTGCCAACACAGGGGAAATTCTTGTCAATACATTCAAGGAATATGGCATACTAAATACGGACAAGGTACGAGAATTACTATGTTACTGACATATATTAATGGTTCTTCGTACCATAGCTTGGCTGGGGCGTTGCTGACAATGCAACAACTTGCTGTAGCGCTATCAAGTATATTGCCAAAGCAGTTGACCCATCTCAGAAAATCTGGGTCGCAAAGGAGTGACGTGGACGTTGCATGGAACACTCCATCCATTGCGCGACACAGGCCTTTATCAAAGCTGTTGCACCGACTCCCATCCACCTGATAAAGCGAAAGTTGAGTAAGGCCATGGTGGAGAATGGTGACGAAGAAGACGAAGAAGATGAAGATCCTATGCTAGCATCATTCGAGTCGGACAAGGATGAGCCAGACGAGATAGATGAGAACTCAGCAGAGAACACTGACTACAATCCTAAAGATCTTTTAGGCAAGATCCTGGCCTTTGTCAATCAAGTTCGCTCTTCTCCACAAGCGCGTGTGTATTTCTCAAAGCTATGTGTCGAGGAGAACATCACCCCTCTCGAACTACTCAAGTGGGTTCGCACTCGTTGGGCGTCATTATACGATCTCATAACTTGGCTTCTGGATGTACAACCAGTAAGTCGTCAATATATTTATCTTGCTATTCTGATGTCCACATCTGCGTTAGGCCTGCTCGAAATTCACCTTGCTGGCTGACAGCTCACCACATGTACCTGACCTCACAGGGTCGAAGACATATGGGATATTTAACCTGACTGCCTCGGAGTGGAGTCTATTGACGCTCATTCGGGATTGCTTAAAGGTAAGTCATTAAATATTCATTTCGTCCCTCCTTCTCAGTATTCAGACTCAGGAACCGGCACTTGCTTGTCAAAGCTTTTCCAGTGCGACACGTCCGTCTATTCTGCGGTCTCTCCCTGCACTTGAGTTCATGCAGGAAAAGTGGGAGGTCATGGCAAAGGTGGGTAAGTATGTGCCTGTCCTCGCAGGACTCGAAAAGGGCCTTGCCAATCTGAACAAGTGGTATCGGAATATGGATGACACCGATATGTATTTTATTGCACTGATCCTTGACCCCGGTATCAAGATGGAGTATTGCAAAACTCACTGGGACAAGCAGTATCTCAAGAAGGGGACTGAAACCCTCAATATCGTGGTATGTGATCCTGTCTTCTGCTTTGGTAATTTAATGACTTTTATTAGTTTGACCGCTATTTTGTAAAATACAACAACGATGAAGTGCCAGCAATGACAATGCCTGTTGACAGTGTACAGTCTGGTGATTCAGGCTACAGTACGTCATGGATGCGCCGTGCTGTCCAAGCTCATGTCATTGCTGAACGTATCACTGCTGATCCTCGCCGTGAGATCAATGAGTATCTCTTGAGCCCGCTTGACATAGCTTGCACTGATGTATTGCTGTGGTAGAAGGTCTGTACTTGTCATTGATATATTCCATATACTAACTGTCTCTTTAGCTTCATAAAGTTCAATTCCCAATCCTGGCACGGATCGCGTGTGACTATCTCACTATTCCGGGATCTTCAGTTCCATCAGAACGGGCTTTCTCAAGCATGCGACATATTGGAACTGATTTCCGTAACCTTCTTAGCCCACGCATATTCGAATCCCTTCAAATTCTGAAGGGTGGATACAAAGGCGGTATCATTTCTGCGTCGGGTGAAATTGAGGAGGCCGAACGGAACATGCCTGCACCATTTTCTCTCGCAGGTGACAACGAGGTCCCGTCTACGACAGTTTAGCATGGTTTTGGTCGATTGTAGTTTGTTAGATGTGTTTTCGAGAATGTGGGCAACTTGCAGCCACTTGTAGTATGCACAAACAGTTTCAGACTCGGTTTTGATGGCAAGAGAAATAAATAAACGGTTTGTACCGGTTTTGGTTTGGTTTGACAAAATGTCTGAACTGAACTCAGAGTTTGGTTTCTGGTTTGACCAAAAAGAGCAAAAACTGGACCAAACTGAACTTTGGGAACACTACACAGAACAGTCCCAGCCGAGCATTTCTGCAAAGTCAAGGACCTTGTAAATCGCTGGTGACATTTGCTACCAATTTGGTAGATACCACAGCCGGTATAAGTACACATGGTGTTAACCGTAATGCTAAATCAAGCACATCTGTCGTTAACGCAACATCAGAGCGAGTAATTGCAATGATACATGCAGCATATGATGCTGCATACAATGAGCCTCCTTGCTCAGTACAAGTGAGCAAGATAGGCTTAAAGCTTTCATTGCCTTCTTATAAGGGTGAAACAACACAAGCCAAGTTTGAGAAATATCTCGTGGCCCTACTAAGGCATTTCAAAATATATGAGCTGCTAACTGCAGATACCGACCAATTGAGGGTAAACCTGCTTGGTACTACCCTCACAGGTGCGGCAATAGAATGGTTTGAACAGACCATTGACACCAATGATGTCGATGCTGACATATGGACATTTGACAATGTAGTACAAGCGTTAAAAGAATGTTTCGTTTATCAGTCCTCTAGCCAGGATGCAGCAGAAAAATTCGATGCATTGATGCAGAACAAGTCTACCATAATAGAATTCTACAATTCTTTGCGAGTGTTTGCCCAGCACATGGTAGAATTACCAGATAAATATCACATCAGAAGGCAATTCCTAGTCGGTCTAAATGACCATATATCCAACAGGATATTAGAAAACGGCTATACGGCCGAACAATCTACTATAGATGACCTGCTAAGGATCGCACAGCAGATAGAAGAAGCTCGGTCTTATGCAAGCCAAGGAAAATCGAGTGCAAGCTCAACTAATATGAGCAAACCCTCAACAAATAGCAGTAGCCTTACGGCTACCATAACTAAATATCAGCCTCAGAAGCTGTCATATAAATTCAATAGATTTACGAAGAAGCCGAATAGTCGGCCCTTCATCAACAAAATCACTAATGGTTCAGTGCCATTTAGTGAAGGACCTAATTGGTCTAATCAACAGCATACAGCTGCATCTGGGAACACCCAGGCTCCGTCTGCGAAGCCTAAATTGACCAACAAGTCAAATTTGAGGTGTTACTGTTGTAACAGTCTCGGACACATAGTCCCCAACTGCCCTCACCCAGCACAGCCTAGAGCAGCAGCAGCTCAAATCATTGAGAACAATGATGAAGACCCAACATTGGGTAACTTGCTTGAAGGCAAACAGTATGATCCCGAGTTGTACTCGGAAGAGGACATGGAAGTCCATGAGATCAATCCTGACCAGTTGAATGGTCATGAACATGTTGAGAACATGGAAAACTGTGTGGGCGATAGCTCAGATGGATATAGTCCAAATAACATGGGCTATCAACCCGATGAGGAGGAACAACACGTATCCTCATACGCATCAGTGGTAATACCACTTGAACCTCAATATAAGGCACACACATACACAGCAACTACGCTGTCTGACGCACCTCTTACAGTGTATAGGACATGAGCATCGCACAAATTGTTCCCTGGCGAACAGCCAGAAAGAAACTTTGAGAAACTGCTCTCACCTAGTGGATATATTTATATCAATGGATATAAAGCACATGTCCTGATAGACACCGGCTGTACCACTGACATGGTATCCCCAGACTATCTAGCTGCTATGGGTGAAATACCCTTCAAACTGGAAAACCCAGTAGGGCTGCAAATGGCAACCCGAGGCAGTCGCTCTCGAATTAACTATAGCTATAGAGCCAAGCTCGAAATAGGCAACTTCAATGCTGAACACTATGTAGACATAGCGAACCTAGACCAGTATGATATCATACTGGGATCAGGATTTATGTGCAAGCATAAGGTTTTGCTCGACTTCAGAGAAGAAAAATGCACAGTGTTTATAATAAATGGTGAATGCCATGTTGAGCATACAGACGACTTTGGTTCCCCAAAAGGGGGGAAGAAGCTAATACAGCTATATAAACCACCAATGGTGGACATGAAAGTCGAAGCTAATACAGCTTCTACAATAAAAGAACCGTCGACACGGTCATAGCCCAAAAGGTTATAAAAAATAATATCGCTGGCAAAGGCAAAGATAAAGAAACGGTCATAAATAATAGACTGCAGGATAACTTGGAAATGCCAACAAAAAAGGCTAAACCGCCTATAGCTATGCCAGCAAAACTTCACCGCAACACGGCAGCAGGATCCAGCAAGGATCCGAAGCTGAAGTGAATTGAAGATCACAATAAGCCTACTGGCAGACAGCTGTTAATAGACACAAAAGCTCGTGCAAAGATGATCCAAGATTGGACAGAGAGCATAAAAGACCTAATGGTCCCAGTGCCTCTTGAAATGCCTCCCATACGAGAAAGTTCACATGAAATAAATTTCATTGATGAAAGCTATAAGCCTTCCTACCACATGCTGAGATCTCCAGATGTACTCTGTCCTGAGCTAGTTGAGAAAGTAGCCCAGTACAAAAAGGCTGGATGGTGGAAGCAAACCACTACAGATAGTACAGCACCACTATTATGTGTCTATAAGAAAGACCGATGGTTAAGAACCGTAGTAGATGTGCGCAAGTGCAATGAAAGGACATTACTCCTTTCCCAGATCAAGACAGCATCCATCATGATGTGGCTTGCGGTATGTACCGTTGACGGAAGTTTGAGGCAATAACAGGTCTGTGATGCCCTTAGATGTTCTGGGCCGCACGCGCGCTACACTGACAGAGCCAGCGAGTTATTCACCTTGGCCGGAAGGTCTGGGTAATCTTGTGAAACTCTGTCGTGCTGGGGATAGAGCATTGCAATTATTGCTCTTCAACGAGGAATACCTAGTAAATGCGAGTCATCAGCTTGCGTTGATTACGTCCCTGCCCCTTGCCAGCGTCTCCAAGTTCATTTACGTTGCCGTTAAAGATCTACATTCTGGTTCCGGAATCTTGACCGGATTCCCTTTCGATAGGCGGCATGAAAAATCATGCACTTTGAAACGGAGCTTCCCTATCTCTTAGGATCGACTGACCCATGTCCAACTGCTGTTACCATGGAACCTTTCTCCACTTCAGTCTTCAAGGTAAGCTGGATATGTCCAATGTGTACGAGCAAGTACACATCAGAGAATCAGACATGCCAAAAATAGCATTCTCTACCATATTTGGTACCTTCGTGAGCTATGTGGTTCAACAGGGTGATTGCAACACGCCATTTCAATGTTTAATAACATTTATATTCCATGAATATATATGGGACGATTTGTCCATGTATATCTCGATGATGTATCCATATTCTCTAATAGCCTAGAGGATCATGAAAAACAATTACAGCTCGTCTTTGACAAGCTGTGTGAAAGTCACTTATTTCTAAGTGCTAAAAAAGTGGACTTATACTCCACGAGAATGGACTGTTTAGGCCATATAATCACCAATGAAGGCATATTGCCCAATGAGGACAAACTCAAACGCATTCGTGAATGGCAAAGGCCAAGAGATTATAATGATATATAGCATTTCTTGGGACTGGTGCAATACCTAGCCCAATTTATGCCAGATATATCTGCATATACGAGCCCTCTACGGGTATGACCCATAATCATTGGCCCTTCATATAGGCTCCATTACATGAAAGTGTTTTGAAATGATTAAAATCATTACATGTAATACACTGATATTAAAACCGGTGGATACACAAAAACCTGACCCTATCTGGGTTGTATGCAATGCCTCCACAAGGGGCATTGGAGCATTTTACGGTCAAGGGCCGGAATGGCACAAAGTGCATCTAGCTGGATTCTTATCCAAGAAATTTACACCAGCTCAGTGTAATTATCATATGTGGGAACACAAATTGATAGCCATATTAGAGGCTTTAGTCAAGTGAGAAGACAAGCTCATTGGACAATGATTTATTGTGGTGACCGACCATAAGGCATTAACCTTCTTCAAATCGAAGATACACATGTCTGATAGACAGACACAGCGGTGGGAATTCCTATCCCGCTTCAAATACGACTTGGTTTACACCAAGGGAACCTTGAATAAGGTAGCGGACTCATTGTCCCGGTATTATGTCACCGACAAATTGTCAGAATTACACTCACCAAGTGAATACGTCAATATAGATACACAGATAGACCCTAGCGGGGACTTCACAATGGAAAACTGTAAGAATGAATTAAAATCAGGTTTCCCCGAACCTATCCTTATAGCAGCATGAGGAAAGGTGATAGCTAGACCTGCTATTCAACCTGTTAACACGGTGCCAATTCACTTAGAGAGATCAAGCGATTTAATGGCTCAATTAGGCCAATATTATAAAGAGGATAGTATCCTCAATAAAATAATCGCAGCTCCTGCACAATTCACAAGCTATTGGCTTGACGGCCAAAAGTTATATACGACCAGTCGTGAAAACAAAAAAGTATGGTGCGTTCCAGACACATTATGGAAGGGGAGGAGGATTCCCGAAATAATAATTGATGACACTCACAGTGTATTAGGCCATATAGGCCATGATAAAATGCTAAGATACCTTAGAAATTGGTTCTGGTGGCCCAAAATTATATGTGATATGATCGCATTTTGTGAATCATGCGGCAAATGCCAAATGATAAAGACAAGTAATCAGCGCCCAGCGGGACTGTTACATAGTCTGCCGATACCTAATCGGCCATGGGCCTCAGTAGGCATTGATTTTATGGGACTGCTCCCTGAAAGCCACAGATACGACTATATAATGGTAGTCATATGCCAATTGACCTCCATGCTACACTTGATAGCTACCGTTATCACAGTGAAAGCCACGGAAGTAGCTGAACTCTACTATAGAGAAATTGTCTATTTACACAGATTGCCAGAATCAATAGTCTCTAACTAAGATTCTAAGTTTACTTCCAAATTTTGGAAGGAATTACACTGCATTACCGGTGGAAAACTGTTAATGTCTACAGTATTTCATCCTCAAATGGATGGTGCTACAGAAAGTTCAATATGTTCGATTAATCAGGCATTCTGTGCCTTCGTAAACGATAACCAAACCAATTGGAATGACAAATTGCCATCCATAGAGTTTGTGTTCAACTCTACGGTGAATAGCTCATCGAGCTTTGTGCCCTTCGAGTTGAATGGTGGCTGGATGCCAACTATGATTAATAATCCTATATTGGATACACCCTACAAAGGCGTTAGACAATTCGCTGAGCAAGCAGTACAGAACCTTGAGGCAGCTCATGATGCTATAATAGCTGGCCACATGGCGCGAATGTATCATGCTAACACACATAGAAGGGATGATCCTATAGGCGGTAAAGCCTACCTTTCTACTAAGAACTTAAACTTGCCGAAAGACAGAGTCTGAAAGTTATTGCCCAAGTTTATCGGGCCATATACAGTGCTTAACAGCAACCCTACAAAATCTACCTATACGATAGAACTACCAGATGAACTCCATATACAACACGTCCACCCGACATTCCATGTAAGCCTGTTAAGGCCCCATCAACCCAATCACAATAATTTGTTCCCTAAGAGGGAAGCCGATGTGTTACGACTTCGGCGTGGATCCGGAACACGAATGAGTTGTAGACGAAATAGTTGACCATAAGTGGTCCCCCAAATTATCTTTCAAGATTAAATAGGCCTATGGTTATTACACCTAGGAGCCCTTAGCTGCAGTGGCTGAGCTATCGGCTCTTGACCGCTATCTCGAACTCCATGGAGTATCTACACCATGGGAGTTATCCCGGAATAAGCACACTGAGAGTGTGACAAGTCGCAACTGAGTGAATGCCAAATAAGGCAGTGTGGGAAAACTTCCTTGACCTCATACCATCTGGCACCCCAACCAGGACCCCGAAATAAGCAAAAAAAAATCGAGGGTAGGACTACAGGCAAGGACATACACTTCCAAAAATCTCTTCATATTATTCCTAGGCTACTCAGAAGCTCCACACTGGCCATGGCTAGGACCAGTGTGGACCCCGGGATCAGCCTAGTGACATCAGGCAGTACAAGTATGGTAAATGACCTCTTGGTCAAAACTTTATACAAGTATAACTTCGCAAAGAAAAAAGATCTAGATGAGATCAACATCATCAAGCTAGCTGGCGTACTAAATAAAATAATAGTCAAAGTAGCAGCGCTCCCGTCCCGGCTGCGGCTGCCTTGGACGAATCTTTACATGTGGTCATATCCCTGCTCATGGACATAGAGGAGGTCATGCCACAAATGCAGACTCAACTTGACTCCAGGAATACGGTGGACATCAACAACCAACTAATAGCATCCACGATCAACCGGACTATCGACTCTCACCTCCTGACACTCTCCAACTCTATTAACAAATCCCACAAAAAGGCCTCTGCCTTCACATCTGAGGCCATTCTCATAGAGGTGGCAAGTATAGTAGATAAGGCTAAAATCATTATACAGGAGACTATTACTGTGGGAACGGCTGCCATCCTCTCTGCCACAAAGGAATCTGTCAGCAAGATCTCCTCCTCCACCACCTCCTACAGTGATGTCCTGAAGTCTACCCCATCTCTTTTCAACAAAGGTCAGCACGGTCAGCAAGCGCCCACCCAGGCCGACGTCAGATACTGGGTGGCCAAAGTGGTCAAGGACCGACACATACTGATCAATGTGGATTCTCCCTAAGGCACCGCCAGGCTGAAAAGCCTCAGTGATACGGCTCTGGTTGAGTGTGCCAACAACATCCTGAACGAAATCAACAGCTCCCTCACCCACTGGTTCCTCAGCGTCGTCAGGCTACGGAGCAGGGGAATTTTGCTAGAAATGAACGACACTTCCAGTGTCCATTGGATCAACACCAGGACCAACAGACCCACCTTCACCTCAGAACTCGACATCTTGGCATCCATCAAGCCCCTATCCTTCAGCATTGTCCTACAGTTCATACCCTTCACCTTTCGACCCAGTCTGGAGCAGGATCTCAGAGAGTTGGAATAGACAAACAGCATGGAGGAGAATTGCATATTACGAGCTAAGTGGATCAAGCCCATGCACCAACATGCCCCCACTCAATCTTGCAGTCATGCTATATTGGTCTTTAGATCACCTCAGGCAGCCAACAAGGTACTGCTCAATGGCACCAGGGTGTGTCACAAAATGGTCTATGCAGTCAAGTGCAAAAAGAGCCCATTCGCTGTCTGAAATGCTATGGATGGAACCACACTGCCAGCGAGTGTCTCATCAGGAATGACATCTGTGGCTCATGCGGGGGAGCGCACTCATCCAAAGACTGCCCCGACCCCGACAAGAAGTATTGCACCCCATGTGGTATGCTCGGTCACCCCAGCTGGGATCGCGCATGTTCTGTCTTCATCAACAAATGTGCACAACTCAACTTTCGTTCCCCGGAGAACGCCATGCTGTACTTCCCCACAGAGGAGGACTGGACTCAGGCTGTGCACCCCATCCCCTTCATGCCCTCCGCACCAGAACCCTCTGATATTCACCCCCCACATCTCGCTACCCTCCACCGTGCAGGTCCCTTCTGTCAATCCATGCTACCTTTTACCCATCTGCAGACGCCCACTTCAGAGGTTGACCTGGGACAGGCAGGAAGAGCTCCATCCCACGAATCTGAACGGTAACCCCCACTCCCGTGTAGACAATGTCTAACACACTCCAACAGAACCCGGTCCACTTATTGCCGTTTTCACAAATCCTGGCAGAGCTTGAGATCTGTGCTTGATAGAACAGAATCTGGGGGAGGCTGAAGATATGTAGCTTCGGAGATGTCGAGGGGAATAAGGGGATGCAAGCCTGTTACTGCGAAATAGGGCGAACAGCCCATGCGTTTACGAATCGTAATCCTTTCTGCCCAAAATACTGAGTATGTTCCTAGTGACCAATGTTTCTGATCTCCATCGACTGCTTTGGAAAGTGATTGTCAAACATTGAAGTGTGATCGCTCAACAAGCCTATTAGCACGCGAGTTATAGCCGCTGATACAAATGTTGTTGACATGATATCTTTTGGCGAGGTACTGGAGTGCTTTTACGAATGCTGGCCCGTTGTCACTGACGATTTCGCGAAGCGAACCCCATCTGCATAGGATATCTTTGTAAATCCAATCCCCAAGGGCTTTTGCTGTTTCTGAGCGAAGCATGTGAAATTTGGGATAGTACATGAGCGAACATCATCCTTGAACTATGTAACGATAAGATCCAGAGGCTGGCATGTACATCGTGTCAATGAAGATTTTGGCGAATAAAGGGGCTGGTGTCGCGACGACAGGAGGAATGAGGACATTGCAGGTCTGACATATTTGGCAAAGATGACAGGTGCGAACGAACCACACGATATCTGCTGTTAGGTTTGGCCACCAGAAGCAAGTCGAAATTGTTGCTTTAGTTGTGAATACGGCCTTATGTCCAATATCGTCGTGTGTACTTCTCATAATCTCCATGCAACATTCCTGCAGAACGACCAGCTTGTGTGCACCTTGTGGGTCCTTTTGCCAAAGTTTGTTGAGGTCAATGAAGAACTCCGTGCAATATCTGCAAAATGTTGTATATTCTGCATCCGACATGTCCTCTGGGCGAGCTAGGTCTTGGTGCCATTTGTGAACTTTGATGAGGCAAAAATTGTCCGAGATTGACTGAGGTGATCGCAGTACTTTGTCATATGTTTTGCAGGTCTGCATCTCCTCCTTACTGAGATCTGAAGCCATGGTGAAGATCAATATCTGTGGCAGGGAAGGGGCTGATTTTTTGATAGGGTTTATCATGTGAATGAACCCATGAAAGCAGTTGATCCAATCTTTGAAGTCTTCTTCTGACATATCAGGGTTATCACCATGCTGTGCTGGCTGTCGCGAAAGTCCATCTGGTCCGTGATGTGAACCTGCAACATGTACAAGCGTGAAATGAAATGTGAGAATAGAAATGATCCATTGATTAATAGAGGCGCTAGGTGCGATATCTGGATTCGCCAGCATTCCCTTGATATATCTTGCATCGACTTCCACGACGAGGTTTCAAACTCCTATGAGATAAAGTTGTAATGAGCCGAGTGCACAATATAGACCATAGAGCTCAAGCTTCGGTTGTGAGAATTGTGATTCTCTGTCATTGAGGGTGATTGATGTGAATCTGTTGTAGTACCTCTTTCTCGGGTCTCCTTCATCACATTGGCAGAGATGGAATCCTATCGCGATGTACAATGTGTCAACCGTGAGAATAACAGGGGAAAGGGATTCATAGTTGATACTTCAAAGAGCTGGCGAAGTAATGAGCGCTGTTTTGAGGTCTTCTTGTGAGGAGATCTTCTTTTCTCCGAATTCGAATGGCATATCCTTTCGTGTGAGAAAAATAAGTGGCACTGCACACTGTGCGAAGTTTTGAATGAAGATTCGACAAACTCCAATGGTACCCAGAAATGCGTGAATGTCGGAGAGATTTTTGCAAGGACCCTATTTCTTTACTACGATGATGCAAGATTTGTCTGGTAGTCGGCCTTCGTGTGTGCATTGATGACCCAACACTATGATCTCCTCAACGCAAAGGAAGAGCTTAGGCCCGGAGAATGTTCCTCCGCAATACTTCATGCGTTGAACTACACGATTTAGATTCTGGAAATGCTCCCAGACAAAACAACGCATCCCTGGGTTCTCCGAAATTGTTTCGTATGTGCCATCGTCTCATAGATATCGCGAAGGCGGGCCTTTGACAGGGATGTCGTCGATGTACGGAATGGTGATGTGGGGAATTTCGGGCTGTAGAATGAAGGTGACATCATCGTGGAAGATAGGATCCGAGTTTGTCCATCCCATTGGCAGCGTAACAAGTCAAAGTGCTCCATATGGGGTTTGAAAAGTAGTGTAGTCTCGTGAAGACTCTGCAATGAGCCTTTTGTCGTAGCCAACATATAGGTCGAACATCGCACCGCATGTGCATCCTCCGAATTGTTCTGCGAGATGTTCTGGAATAGGAACAACTCCAGAATGCTGAATGGTGACGGTGTTGAGGGGCTTGAGACTGTGAACTGGTCGAAGGGCCTTTCCATCCTTTTTCACTACACAAAACCATTGTGACCTGTAAGACAAGTTTGAGCGCTCGTACACCCCTGCTTCGATCTTTCTTCGCACTATTCCACAGACTTCATTGTAGATGTCGGGGGGAATAGGGATGTTTTGTTGAACCCATGGAGTATGAGGGACGACAGGGAACTCGATTGGTGGAAAGAAATCAGTGCGAAAGCGTCCTCATTCCATGACATTCCATGCAAAGCCGGTTTCGTGCTTCAGAATAAAATTGTGCATGAAGTCTTGTTCTGCTGGCCATAAGAATTTGCCAGGATGAGAGCTATTTATTTTGTTGTGACGTTCAATAGTATAATGTTTTGTGGGTTCGAAGGGCGGAGGATTGGGATTTAGTGTGGGTAAGTCAACGAGAGGATCGCCTGAGATTTTTTGAGTCATGCGAAATTTGTCAGGAAGCTCTGCGAGGATGGGATGTATTTTCCCAGCAACAGGCTTGTACTTTTTCTTTGTCAATATGAAAACACTGGCGAAGTTGTCGCGAATATTTTTGGCTTTTTTGGTGATTTTTGGGTCAAGCTGTGTTGACGAGGTATCTGAAATAGAACTATAAAAACTAGATAGATCGGGCACGGAACATGAAGAAAGGTAGATACGTGAAAGCATAGCATTAGATGGCGATGATGGAATTGGTGTAAAGGCTTCTATGCGGAGAGAACTATTATTAGCATCATAATCAATGATCATTGCGATGTCTCCATGACTTGCGATCACATCCTTGAGCTGTGAAAACCCGATGTTTGTGGGTCGCTGTGTAGTCGACACCGAGGTGGTCCGCATGCTATAGTCGGAATAGTGATTGACCAATTCGAATTTGGATTGTGGATGGTGATTGTCTGATCTTCATTGGCGAAATTCTTTCTGTGAGGACATTGAATGGTCTACCGAGAAGGATGTTGTAAGCTGGGCCACGAATAACGTGCATTTGGAGAAATAGAGTGATGGTGCCAATTTGAGCAGGGACATTTCGTGAGAGACCGAGGGTCTG
>QLPF01001249.1:0-13169 GCA_003314045.1 Hygrophorus pudorinus
AGAGATTCGAGCTGGGGTTTCCAGTCGAACTCTGGTGCTTTTATAGGTTTGTATGACTAATACAAGGAATAGTATGGAATGCTATAGAAGGAGAACGCGTAAGCCCTGGTCTGTGTATCCCGTTGGGATGATGTAACTACATATGAGTAATCCGTCAGAACAATGAGTAAGCCGTCGGGATGACATATGAAGTAATGAGTAAGCATCGGATAATAGTAATGGAGTATGAGTAATCCGGATGCGTGTAGTGAAGGAATATAGGGAAAAGGTAAAGGAAAAGGTAAATGAATTGACGTATCATGACAGCATGGATCCTAAAAAGGTACAAGGAGTAAAAGATTGGCCTACGCCAACAACAGTCAAACAACTCCAGAGTTTCCTTGGATTTGCTAACTTCTACCAACATTTCATTGAAGGATTTTCTAGGATTGCAGGACCGCTGCACAAACTCCTGTGAAAAGAGAAGAAATAGGATTGGGAAGCACAACAAGAAGACACTTTCCAAAAGATGAAAACAGCATTCACTACCAAGCTAATACTTGCCTACCCTGACCCGACAAAACCTCTACGTGTAGAAGTTGACACATCAGGATACACTACTAGAGGTGTGCTGTGCATGCTATGCAATGATAGTAAATGGCACCCATGTGCCTACATCTCCAAAAGCTTGAATGATGTCGAAAGCAACTACGACGTCCACGACCGAGAAATGCTAGTGATCATGCGAGCATTATATGAATGGAGACACTACTTGGAAGGAGCAGATGAAAAGATCGAAATACTAACTGATCACGACAATCTGAAATATTTCATGACTCAACAGAAACTCAACCGTAGACAAGCACGGTGGTCTCTAGAATTGTCAAGATACGATTTCAATCTCAAACACCGACCCGGGAAACAAAATCAAAAACCGGATCTCCTCTCGAGACGCAAGGACCTTAAAATGGGGGAAGATGATAACAGAGACAGGATTTTATTGAAACCTGAATTTTTTGCTATTAATGCTCTGAAACAAGGTCATACAATGATAGCAGCAGAAGAACAGGACATCCTCAAAAAGGTCAGACGAAGCAAAGAGTATGACAAGGAGGTGGTAAAAGCAGTAGAAGAGTTGAAAAGGTCACTGACAAAAGACTATGATCGGAAGAATGGTCAATGGAACAAGATTTGGTCCTGTACAGAGGAAAAGTCTATGTCCCCAATGACCCAGAACTCCAATGAAAAATCACAAAACTCTACCACGAATCACCAATCACCGGTCATCCAGGAAAATGGAAAACAATAGAACTCATCACACAAAATTACTGGCTCACCAAATACATCAACTCATACATCAAAGGTTGTGACACTTGTAACCAATCCAAAATCATTCCCGAACAACCATGGGGAAAACTATGACCCAACCCCGTTCCTACAAAACCATGGCAAGATATAACCATAGACCTTGTTGTCAAACTCCCCAAAAGCAAGGGATATGACTCGATAATGGTAGCCATCGACAGACACAGAAAAAGAGTGCACTTCATTCCAACCAACAAAGAACTCTCGTCTATCGGAAGTGCTAACCTCTATCTAGACAATGTCTGGAACACCACAGATTGCCAGAATCCATCACCTCAGACCGAGGACCACAGTTCGCCTTGAACCTCATAAAAGAACTCAACAAATGACTTGGCATCAAAACCAAGTTATCCACCACATATCACCCACAAACAGACGGGCAAACCGAACAAGTTAACCAAGAACTCAAACAATACCTCTGAATGTTTGTCAACCACCGACAAGACGATTGGGCTGACTGGCTACCAATTGCCGAATTCATGTATAACAACAAAATTCACACCTCTATGCAACAAACACCATTTTTCATAGAAACTGGAAGACATCCTAGAATGGGTTTCGAACCACTTAGGGAATACAAGTCGGAAGAAGCAAAAGATTGTGCAGAAAGGATGAAAAAGATACACAAAGAAGTGCAAAGTGCATTGGTCAAGGCAGCCAATGAAATAAAGAAGTATGCAGATAGGCGTAGAAAGGAGGCAACGGAATACAAAGAAGGAGATTTAGTATGGCTAGAGGCAAGCAATATCAATAAGAACAGACCGTCAAAAAAGCTAGCTGACAAGCAACTCGGACCATACAAAATTACCAAGAAAATCAATCTGAACCCTTACAAACTCGACTTACCAAAACACTTCAAAATCACCAATAGTTTCAATACATCAAAGTTACGACTATACCATCCCCCCACCATTTCGAACCAACGACGACAACCCCCCAGACCAATAGAAGTAGAAGGAGAAGAAGAGTATGAGGTGGAAGAAATCATCAACTCCAAGATCAATTGAGGAAGACTCCAATACTTGGTCAAATGGAAGAATTACACTGCAGAACATAACACATGGGAACCCAAGATGAATCTACAAAACGTGAGGAAAAAGATCGATCAGTACCATCTCAAACACTCAAACACCCCTCATCGCATCAATTCTACCGCTTTCAAAGAAATTTCTTTCAGACTGCTTGAGACCTTAACTGATCTCCAAGCCACAATTGACGAGATTAAAATAACGAAATACATCCCCACAGTAGTGTTCCCAAAGTTCAGTTTGAAACTATTGAAACTCAGTTCAAACCCAAACCAAATTCTGAAGTTTGGGTTTGGTTTGGGATTTTGGCAAACTCAAACTGAACTCTGAGTTTGGTTTAGCCAAAAACCCCTTGGGAACCAAACCAATTACCATATATGGTAAGAGTTCAAGTTTGAAACCTGAACCGAACTGCTTTGGAGCCAAACTTAAAGGTTTGGTTTGAATTTTGGCTACACCAAACTCCAAAGTTTGGTTTGGGATTTCAAAAAAAAGGCCAAACCAGACTAAACTGAACTTTGGGAACACTACCCCACAGAACCCCCCAAACCCTTTGTACTGACATTCACCGATGCTATGCCAAAATTCATAAATCCAAAGAAATTGAAACATCGCGAAATACGGAATTCTGACTCTATCACGACAGACATGACTGTAAACATCGAACCCTCGTCAATGACAAAAATATACAACGGTTTGAAAATGTCTTTGAAGAGTCCGAATCAACTACCGCACAAGATCAAATATCTTTGGCTATATGAACTCGGTTCTATATGAGCAATCACCACCGTTCTCTCTATCCTCCCATTGATATCCCCAGATTCTAAAGGAATGTACACCTACCCAATTTACTGCATCTCTAAACTATGAAACTCCATAACGTTATTCACCACCAAACATCTTCACAAGGCCAAGATTTTTCCATATCCTCATGAAACTTATCCTTTGATAATTGCCAACTACAAAATTGACAAGATGATTCAAATACAACCTCATGTGGACACAAGCCTTGAAGAGGGGGTGATGTCATGATATGTCAATTATTTTATCTTTCCCTTTACCTTTTCTCCATATTTCTTCATTACACACATCCGGATTACTCATACATGATTACTACTATCTGATGCTTACTCATTTCCTTCTATGTCATTCTGACAGTTTACTCATATGCTATTACCACATACCGACAGACTTAGTCATAGTGCACAGACTAGGGCTTACACATCCTATTCCTTAATCTTCCATAGCATTCTTTTGTATTAGTCATACACTGTATAAAAGAACCCAAGTTCAACTGGTGAATCTCTTGGGATTACCGCTAAAGCGAATACCCTTGAGACTTCAAAACTCACAACCATCCTCTTTTCTATACGCCATCCTCTCACCTTATATCTCATTCTCAGTTCTTACAAACTATCTCTATACACTTCACCACTCTTATTATTTGTAGGGACACCTTTTCGTGTCACCCTAACATTTAGAGTTCGGTTTGGGTTTGAACTGAGTTTCAACAGTTTCAAACTGAACTTTGGGAACACTAACATGGACAACATCCTAGTATTCACTGTCACACTCAAAGAGCACTGAGAAGTTGTCAAAGAGGTCCTAAAAAGACCAAGAGAAAATGACTTATTCGTGAAACCAGAAAAGTACCTTTGTGAGAAAGATGAGTTAGAATATCTAGGACTGATCATCTCCAAAGACAGAGTCAGGATGGACCCTAAGAAGGTCGCAGGTGTTAAGGATTAGCCTGAACCCAAAAAAGTCAAGGAACTACAAGTATTCCTTGGGTTCACCAACTTCTACTGCAGATTTGTCAAAGACTTTGCAAACAAAGCTGCTCCATTGCACAAGCTGTTAAAGAAAGAGATTATGACGTCCACAACAGACAGATGTTATCCATCATGAGATCTTTAGGAGAATGGCAACACCATCTCGAAGGAGCAACACACAAGGTTGAGATCCTGACAGACCACGCAAACTTGCATTGTCTTGCAATATTTCATGGAAGCGAAGAAACTCAACTAGAGACAGGCTATCTGGTCATTGGAGTTATCAAGATACAACTTCATATTGAAACACAGACCAGGGTGTAAGGAACCATGTTTTACTCTGTTCCTACATTTATTCCTTATTTTATGTTAATACCGATTTGGGCATATATGCCTTTATTTACACATATTTACAGTGACTATACTTAAACTCATAACATACACTAGTAGCTAAACAGACAGGTACTGTGCACTTGGTGAATTGAGTTTAAGGCTAGTTTACACAGAGTCACAAAGTCAAAAGGTTGACCTCCTGGTTGAGATGACCAGATCATGAGAGGGGAGCAGAGGATAACAAAGATGAAATCCTCCTCAAACCCAAGTTTTCACCATCAAAGCATTGAAACAAGGACATGTTTTGATCCATACCAGACAAGCAAAATTTGCTAGGAGACATACGGAAATGCAAAGAATACAATGAAGCAGTTGTGAAAGCAGTCTAAGAGTTGAAGAGATCACCAACAAAGAAGCTACAGGGAGAAGAGTGGATGGAGGAACAAGACCTCATCCTGTTCAGAGGCAAAGTCTACATTCCAAACAACACAGAACTCTGAAGAAAGATCGTACAACTTTACCACAACATGCCAATCACAGGACATCCCAGAGATGGAAGATGCTAGAGCTCATCACCCGCAATTATTGATGGCCAGGACTTACTAAGTTCATCGTTGAATACCTGAAAAGATGCAACACATGTAATCAAACAAAGACAATCCCAGTCCAGCTGCCAGGAAAGCTCATGCCAAACCCCATCCTAGAAAGATGTTACAGCTGACATGATAGTCAAACTCCCACAAAGCAAGGGGAATGACTCTATTCTAGTCATATGTTGCTGACACTGCAAGAGGGGACACTTCATCCCTTGCACTGAAGCCACATCCTCCATGGGACTTTATAAACTTGTATAGGGCTTCTAAGGCCCTATAGCAAGTTGGAATGATTCATATAAAGTCTTATGCTCACTTTGCACTATTCACAGGTCCAAATTGTGTGTATTTGAATATGAATGTATGTGCTGTTTTTATGAGGTTGTAGTAGTTAAGTAGATAAAGAATGTGCGATGCGGACAGTGTAATATGGATTGTTTGTATGTGTGTACATGTGGTGTGTGTCCATGGTAAATAATGATAATAAAGATAAATTGAAATTAAAGAAAGTAAACAAGGAATTTTCGATTTCTTACAGACTTGCCCGACTCTATTTGCACAATGTATGGAAACCTCATGGTCTAGCTGACTCCATAATGTCTGACTGCAGACTAGCATTTGCATCCACACTGATGAAGGAATCAAACAACCTCCTAGGCATACAGACAAAACTATCAATGGCTTACCACTCTCAGACAGATGGACAGACAGAGAGGCTCAACCAAGAGCTAGAACAATACCTCTGCATGCTCGTCAATCAACGACAGGACGACTGGGAAGATTGGTTGCCCATAGTCGAATTTGCATACAACAACAAGGTGTATTTCTCCATGAAGCAGACCTCATTCTTTGTGGAAACAGGAAAACACCTGTGAATGGGCACAGAGCCAATCCGACCAAGCAAAAATGAAACTGCTGAAGAGTTCACCATGAAGATGAAGACAATTCACAAAGAAGCTACTAGCGTGCTAAACAAAGCCACAAATGACATGAAGCATTTTGCCAACAAATGATCAGAAGCCCCAAAGTACAAAGTGAGTGACCTGGTTTGGCTTGATGCCAATAACATCAAACAGAATTGTCCTTCAAGAAAACTCAGCGACAAAGGACTCAGACCATTCCCAATAAGGGAGGTCATTAATGCAAACACATACAAGCTGAAGCTACCTAAGACATGGAAAATCCACAACATATTCAATGTCTCCAAACTACACTCCTACAACCTGCCAATGATCCCCAAGCAGAAAAAGACACCCCTGTTGCTGATCGAGATTGAAGAAGAGATAGAGTATGAAGTAGAAGAGATCATTGACTTAGTGTTGGGGAAGTTTGGTTTGGTTTGGTTTCAGCCTTTTTTGGCCAAACTGCAAACCAAACTGATCCCAAACTGTTTGGATCGGTTTGGTTTCAGTTCAAACTGAGTTTGAACTGAGTTTGGAGGCTAATCTTGTTTCAAGTGATTCTGAGTGATATAAACTGAGTTTTTGGATAGTTTTTTTTTACCAATTTCAGATAGGTTTGGAGGGTTTGAGACAGTTTTTGGCAGTTTGGAATGGTTTGAAGTGGTTTGAGTGGGTTTGAGATGGTTTGAACTGAGTTTGAAGTCATTTTGAGATGGTTTTGAGATAGTTTGAGATGGTTTCAGGTGGTTTCAAATGATTTTAGAGATATTTACTTGGCATTTGTGAGCATATTGGAAGAATGCACTGCTCTTTGATGTCTTTCTATCTGTCCTGAATGTTAAATTATGAACATGAGCACAATAGTTGACAGAATAGATGTTATATACACTAGAAATTCTAGTCTAAAAATGCTAACATTTTGCAGTTTAAACTGAGTTTGAGATAGTTTGAGCTTCTAGCCAAATGGCCAAACTGAAAACCAAACCATTTGGTTTTTGCCAAGATGTCCCAAACCTAAACCAAATTGTGCAGTTTGGTTTGAGTTCAAACTGAGTTTGTATCAGTTTGGAACCAAACTTCCCAAACACTACATCAACTCGAAGATGCATGGAAAAAAACTGGAATACATAGTAAGATGGAAGGGTTACACACCTGAAAATGATACATGGGAACCAGAAAGAAATGTTGCAAACGCACAAAAGAAGATCACCAAATTCCACTGCCGACATCCTAATGCACCACGACGAGTTCGAGCAGCCCATTGGGCTCAGATGAATTTCCAACCTTGGGAAAACTTCACACAATCAGAAGTAGCAGAGACAACAAAGATAGAAGAAGTACCAGAAATGGAAGAAGAGGAAAAGACAGAAGTTGATAAGGAGAACAAAGAGGACAAGAGCACAGACGATGAGGACAACAATAAGAGTGGGATCCATGATGAATGGTTTGACGCAGAAGAAACAATTGATCACATAATCACAAAAAAAGGAAAGAACTCACCAATGAAGTTTATATATCAACTCCTGACACGTGGAAAAGATTCTTGATGGATCAAAAAACTATGAATACCGGTGTCACACCTGAAACTGGGTTTCAGTTATGTTACATAGAATATACCTTCAACAATATTCTCTATTTCACAAAGCCAATTACAACATCATACAGGATTGACAAGCTACAGATATTCTATCACCATACCACATGACATAGGGGAAGGAACTAAATCAGGATATACTATGCATCACATGACAACATTCTACAAGAACAAACACAGGAATGATTATGTTACATCTGAAACTGGGTTTCAGTTATGTTTTACAACAAAATATTACCCACAATATCCTCTAATACACAACACAAGTTATGCCACAATATTCCTATTACACAAAACAAGCTACAGAACAATATTCCCTATTACACAACACAAGTTACAGATATTCTACCATTAAGTCACATGCCATATGGGAATGCATTACATAAACCAGGATAGATTATGCATCACAAAACAAGACTCCACAAGGACAAATACAGGAATCTCATTGTTTTACATATATGGCAAGAACTGACTGTATTAGAAATTCTTATTGTTCTGTCACCATTGTTCTTAATTATTTTTATCTTCCATTGTTCATTGACCATTGTTTTACATATATGGACATCCTTATTATTCTTTACCATTGTTCTCATATTCTTATTGTTCTCTTTCATTGTCCTGAACAATGGACAAAACACCATTGTTCTTTTCCCATTGTTCTTTTCCCATTGTTCTATCTTTCTATTGTTCTATCTTTCCCATTGTTTCAAAGCAGTATAAAAGGAGCTCAAAATGTACAAACTACCCAGGCTACCCTCCATCTTCAGTAGACAGAGAATTTGTGTGTAATTAGTAGTGACCTCTAGTCAATCCAACTATCTGCTTGAGACAGTGAAACTCAAGAGTATTTGTGAAACTCAGTTGTGATACACATCATCAGTTACTCATTATCATTAACTACACGTTGTAGTATCATTCATTGTCTAATCCACGAAGGATAGACCCAGTTATTCAGTATTATCATTGACTACACATTGTAGTATCATTCACTCATTGTCTAATCCACGAAGGATAGACCAGTTACTTAGTATTATCATTGACTACATGTTGTAGTATCATTCATTCATTGTCTAATCCACGAAGGATAAGACCTTAGTTGCTCATTATCATCATTAACTACACCATCATAGTATCATTCTCAAAGTCTAATCCACGAAAGATAGACCTCAGCTGCTCATCCTCTGAAGTAACAAATACTTCATATCATTAAGTATTGACATTTATTCATTCAGGTTCCACAGAGAACTCACATATTCAGAGAACTCACATATTCAATAACTCATTTCAGATTTCACGGAGAACACAATCATTCAATAATTCATTCTAGGTTCCACGGCGAACACACTCATTTAGATAATCATTCTAAGTTCCACAGAGAACATACTCATTCAATAACTCATTCTAAGTTCCATGGTGAACACAATCATTTAGTGAATCAGTTCAAGTTCCACAGTGAACACACTCATTCATACGACATTCCAGCATCATTATCAGCACACCACTTGGAGACTTGTATTGGTTACATTTCCTTCAAACAAACAACTAGAGACTGCCCGATCAAAGATAAATGAACTGGCACATCTAGACACAATTAAACAATTGTGTGACACCGGAAATACCAACTACCGGACACAGTCAAATGATTCTAGATGTTCAAAAACGACCCAACAAACACCATCACCTTACTCCTTGATGTTGGCACAATGTGCATTCCTGGGAAAGTACAAGACCCCTCCGAAGTAGGAAATGATGAATTCGAGAAAGGACCCAAAGAATTGAAATATGGATATCCCATCCTTCAGGTCCGAAAACTCAAGATGCCGGTCACAGCAGAAATCACAAAGAAACTCTATAATCATGAATTCCACAAATCTCACCATCCTGCACCCAATTTCCTGTCTAACTGTTGCACTTTCGAAAACCTTGAAACAATATTTCCATTATGTCTGGAATCTGAACCTTGAAGAGGGGGTGATGTCATGAAATCACTAAAATAAACATTTTTCCAATCTTATCTAATCTAATCAAACCCGATTATCTTATCCAGGTACATACAAACAGATCCTGTGATGAACACATGACTTGTAGTAAGTGCACAGCCTTATGCTGCAGCGCACAGTAGTTTACCCCTGATGTGTCATGACATGACTTTTACCCCTATCTAGTTTCCTTTTTTGAACATTCTTTCATCCTATTTCGAACATTTACACAACCTTTAAACAATTGTCACATGGATATTCCCACCCATTCTTTTATTATATCTTCTTGATCACAAGGCACAACAACTGCATTCCGCTCCAGACTCAGCCTGCCACATGGGAACTCCACCAATCTATTTCTATCCGCAACCTGTCAGGTTTTGTTCTAATCCCCATTTGGACTAATGATGACAAGGCACACCATTCCCCACTCGCTTCCGGATTCTGGACCCACAAACGATCGATCACCAGATAAACCTGACAGCCACCAATCATTATTTCAGTCCATAGCCTTGCCCATAGCCTTTCAATCGCAAGGCTATCCTGCTATCCCAGTCCACAAACATGCACCGACCTCATGCCTGATGATCACCTGTATTTAGTATATTCCTTTCTTCACATTTTCTTTCTCTCTTGTGCTATGCACATTATCACCTGACGATTGCCTGAAAGCCTAGCGTGTCCAATTTACGTCCCAATGTAGTAATACACAGCCACCTGTACCATTTAGTATATATATTGAAATAAACGAGTAACAGACTTTCCAGTCTGTTATCTCAGGATTACCACCATATCTATGGGGCTTCCTTCTAAGATGGCTTTCTGGCGACCTCTCTCCTCTCTCTTCCCTCTTATCCTTCTCCTCTAACCTTTCACTTCATCTTCAGGTCTTGTATCTTTACAGGATAACCGGTACTTAATTGTATTTGGTGTCGCCCTGACATGATGCAGTAGTTTCACAACCACATGTATTTATTAACTGAAACCTATAAAAACCCAGAGAGTTCGACTGGAGTCCCCAGCTTGAATCTCTCGGGATTACCTGTTGAACACCATTGTGGCTCCTTTGCAGAGTGAGAATGAACCAGACTCAAAGCTCAACCCTTATCCCTTCCGCATCCGCTAAACCTCTTCACTTACTATTACTTTTGATATTTTTGCCTAGCCACAATTGCTATTACTTTTAGTTGTAGTTAGATAGTCACCCCAACAATAAAGACACTGGAAGCTCACCAATGAACAACATGCTAACAGTGAATGTCTTTGGGACCAACTTTTGATGACTTTCCACAACCTGATTTGCAAAGCTGACTGAAGTTGTCATTGCCATAATAGTGGGATGTTAGTTACATAATCTTAGACTCTGATCACTTTAAGATCCCTTCAATGTCGACTGAAAATGCCCAAGTACGCAAAATGGGTAGAAAGACTGTAAACGACTCGAGCCTGAGCCTGACACAGAGGACTCAGAAGACATGACAATGTCATGGTCACACATGTGACTCTTGTGTTCAAGTCATGCTGCCTCATGCTAGGTATATAGTTCGTGCTGGCATCAGCTAAGTCAACGACATACCTATCATGGTCTAAAAAACAACTAACACAAAAAAAAAGATGAAAACAAAACAAAAAATTGCAAAACCTAAGAAGGGATTGGGCCAAAATCCCTCCAGATTCTCTGCGAGCATACAGCATGGTTTGGAGGCCTAACATCCAGCTGTACAATCCACCTTCAATAGCATGGCAGAATTTTTCGACTCAGATGTGTGTGATCTGGACGATATCTATCAGAACTATCATCCGCATATTTGTTCATGTTCTCAACATGTTCTTGACCATTTAATTGGTCAGGATCGATCTCATGGACTTCCATGTCCTCTTCTGAGTATAACTTGGGATTGTATTGTTTGCCTTCAAGCAATTCACCCAAAGTTGGGTCTTCTTCTTTATTCTCCGCAATGATATGAGCTACTACTGCTCTAGGCTGTGCCGGATGAGGGCAATTGGGGACTATGTGTCCTAAACCGTTACAGTGGTAACATCTCAAATTTGACTTGTTGGTCATTTTGGTTTTGTGGATGGAATCTGGGTGTTCCCAGAAGCAGCTGCTGATTAGGACGGCTAGGTCCTTTATTATATGGTGTCGAACCATTAGTTGTTTTATTAACAAAGGGCTGATTATTTGGCTTCTTCATATATCCATTGGATTTGTAAGACAGCTTTTGAGGCTGGTATTTATTTATGGCAGCCATGAGGCTACTGCTATTTGTCAAGGGTTTACTTGTATTAGCTGAGTTCACACTCAATTTGCCTTGGCTTGCATAAGACTAAGCTTCCTCTATTTGCTGTGCGACCCTTAGAAGGTCATCTATAGTAGACTGTTCGGCCGTATAGCCGTTTTCTAATATCCTGTTAAATATATGATCATTTAGACTGACTAGGAATTGCCTCCTAATATGATATTTGTCTGGTAATTCTACCATATGTTGGGCAAACACCTGTAAAGAATTGTAGAATTCTATTACAGTAGACTTGTTCTACATTAAAGTATTGAATTTGTCTGCTGCATCCTGGCTAGAGGATTGATGAACAAAATGTGCTTTTAACGCTTGCACTATGTTTTCAAACATCCATATGTTGGTATCAACATAGTGTCAATGGTTTGTTCAAACCATTCTATTGCCACACCCATAAGGGTGGTACCAAGTAGGTTTACCCTCAGTTGGTTGGTATCCGCTATCAACAGTTGATATATTTTAAAGTGCCTTAGTAGGGCCACAAAATATTTTTCAAACTCAGCTTGAGTGGTTTCACCCTTATATGAAGGCAATGATAGCTTTAGGCCAACCTTGCTCACTTGTACTGAGCAAGGAGGCTCATTATATGTGGCACCATATGCCATGTGTACCATTGTGATCACTCGCTCTGATGTTGTGTTAACGCTTGGCTTAGCATTATGGTTAAGACCATGTGTACTTATACCAGCTGTGGTATCTACCAAATTGGTAGCAAATGTCACCAACAATTTATGAGGTCCTTGACTTCGCGGAAATCCTGTGTTGGGACTGTTTTGCAATACCCTGTAATGGGGTATACTAGCGCAGTTTGCACTTATTGATGCGAGCATGTTATGTCTGGTTATTAATGTAGCTGTGTTAAGCATCAATGGCTTTGGTTGAGAAGTCTGCTGTTGATGTTTGGTAGTTTCAGCCGTAGGCTGTTTATTGGCCATAGCCATATCATCATAGATAGATTGTCTAGCTATAATGCTTATATGTATATGGTAATCTTCAACAGATTATTCCCACTGTCAGCAGGTTTGCTGGTCTAACCAACCAGTTATCATTGATTCGCTTTTCATGAATACTTTATGTTCTATATGTAAAGCCGAAATGGCTTCTTGTTGTAGTTCATTCGTATTGGCTACTGGCTTATACAATATTCCATTGCTGGAATTAATGTCGGACTGCCTCACGGCCTTAGCTGGCAGTTCCTGCAGACTAGCAGGTTGAAACACACCTCGTAGAATGTAGTGTTGGGGAAGTTTGGTTTGGTTTGGTTTGAGCCCATTTTGGCCAAACTGCAAACTGAATGGTTCGGTTTCAGCCAAAATTTCCCAAACCA
>QLPF01001251.1:0-134884 GCA_003314045.1 Hygrophorus pudorinus
GACCCGCAGGTCACCTGCGACGGGTACGGGTACACAGGTGACCCCAGGGTACAAAATCTTGTACCACGGCTTTTACCTGTACCCACTGCGACGGGTACAGGTACACGCCGGTGCGGGTCCGGGTACAGCTGAAAGTACCTGGGGGTTACCCGTGCAGTTCACTACATGTTACTCCCAGTTGTTGGGTAACTGGTGCGCATTTTTGACAAACTGTTACTGTTCATTTTTGACAATTACATATTCTTACTTGTTTTTAGTTTTGCAGCTGTCGACACTTTCCTTCTCTCACCACACACCTGAGGCTCGCAGCGCGTTATTTGCAGCTGTTGACGCTTTCTTTCTTTCTCCCACCACATATTAGGTTCGCGGCGCATTATTCGCAGCCGTTGATGCCTTCTTCTCCCTCTCACATGTCATGCCTCTGACCATTACAAATGAATCAACCTTCTATCGCCTCCCACATTTGCAGTCTTTCCGTGGTTATAATCGTATGCTGCTAGTGAACTGCACGGGTAACCCCCGGGTACTTTCAGCTGTACCCGGACCCACACCGGCGGGTACAGGTAAAAGCCGGGGTACAAGATTTTGTACCCTGGGGTCACCTGTGTACCCGTACCCGTCGCAGGTGACCTGCGGGTCTCTCACTTATATGACTACTCGCTAGTACATGTATATTAAATGTAATATGTTTGGCGGGCAGCGTAGGGCTGCCCACCCTGTGTCATGTATGGTACATGTTGGGGGTGGCTGCGAATAAACACATCAACTCGTGTTTGCATGCGAGATGACAGTGGTGATGGGCAGGTGTGTGGTGACGTTGCGGGTGGTGGGGACACATCATGCGTCGTGTGGTGGGGTTGTGGGTGCCGGGACACGTGGTGTGGGATGTGTGTGGGTGCCGGGGACGTGTGATGTGTTGAGGGGAGGTGGTGGATCAGGATAGGAGTTGAACGCGATACTCTTGCATTCAACTCCCATAACGGGTCTACAGATTTATCATTAGTAGTTGTTTACAATACAATCTATATGTTACTCACCTTTTTGTGCCTGCGGTTACCACTGTCTCGAGCAGTGGGTGGTAGTGAGTAGTGGCGGCTGAGTTTGAAATGTGGAACAGTGAGCGGAATATTTGACACACCCGCGGGTTGAACAAAATGCAAAAAGTTGTTACCCTCTTAGAACTCTAGCCACAGTATAATAACATTATATATACCAGTAAATATTATTGGTGACCCATTGCACATTTTAGGTGACAGGTACAAATATGAGGGGCGGGTACAGCTCCTGGGTCCGGGTACAAGTCTGGGTAGAAATTTTACTACCCTTACCTGTACCTGTGTGAAATACCCGCCCAATACCCGCGGGTATTCTTGTACCCCTGCAATACACTAGTAATGTGTTGTGAGCCTGCTGTCGGGGGAGAGAAGGCGAGTGTCAACAGCTGCGTATAACGTGCTGCGAGCTTGGTGTGTGAGTGAGAGAGAATGGAGCACTTGAAGAAGGCGTCAACAACTGTAAATAACTTGAACGTGCTGCGAGACTGATGATGTGTGTGTGAGAGATAAGAGAAGGCAAGCGTCAACAACCTGAGACTCGGATGTGGTGAGAGAAGGAAAGAAAGCCTCAACAGCTGCGGATAACGTACTGCGAGTGCAAACTCAGCCTGGCTGCCACTGCCGGACTCACTGGCACCACAACATAATAGGCTGACTTCCGAAGTCAGAACAAAACACATGGCTCACTGAATGACGTGTAGACAATGTACCAAATTGAGAGTAGTAAAGCTGATACATTGTTGCCGCCACCAGTTACAACATTCTCTGAGTCCTCAGGTTTTTGTTGTATTATAGATATGACATACAGGACATGAGATAGATTACTAGTATTGGGCTGTGAGTGGGCCAGCACTGCAGAGCCAGAAGTACATGGTTAGGAAACAAATGTATTAAACAATCAGCAAATCCATTGGTATGCTACTATGGATGAGTCCTTTTGAATTCTTGTCATTCTAGCTTTTTTTGCACTATCATGATTGCTAGAGTAGTCTCTTTCTGGAATTGTGTTGGACTCGGAATTCACTGTATATTTGCCAGTCTTGAAGTTACGTATAAATTCAAAATGTATATAAAATTTGATGTTGGTGCTGCAAAGTTCTGGTGAATTTTTCAAATAAATTGATCAAATATTCTATCAAGTGACTTTCAATCTCCCTTGATTTTCCTATACAACTTCATGGCTTGACTTCATCCCATGATCGAGTTCCAATGTTAAACTTGAAAGTCCGCACCATGACCGTCACATGCGTGAATCCTGCCCTCTCAGGCTCTCACTGCGGCCAGCTCAGAGCGTGTTACAAGTAATCGCAGCTGTTGACTGGATTGATCCAGATAGCCCTTCATACCTTTACTCTAAGCGGCTCGACGCAGCGCGTATCTTCGCAGCTGTTGACTTACTGCCTACGCCAGTACTGGACCTGGGTCCGACTTTTAACCAAATCGCCACGCCCATTACTCACGAGGAATTGCGGGGC
Source organism: Hygrophorus pudorinus (assembly GCA_003314045.1). Lineage (NCBI taxonomy): Eukaryota > Fungi > Basidiomycota > Agaricomycetes > Agaricales > Hygrophoraceae > Hygrophorus > Hygrophorus pudorinus. Next base: position 2,531 of record QLPF01001251.1, read on the forward strand.
ATTATCCACGTGGCCGTTGAACTCCTACTTCAAGTCTCACCAGCCTGGTGAGTCCTTTCCTTCTGCTCAAGTCGTCATACCTGTTTACTTACGAGGAATCACACTGTGTTAGCTTCCGCTGTTGAACTACCTACACTGGCCTTGTACTGGACCATCCTCCACTCCTATTTACTTACGAGGAATCACAGCGCGTTATCTACGCAGCTGTTGACCATCTTCCATTCCATTTACTCACAAGGAACCGCAGTGTTATTCACCACCCGGTTTTCATTTCAGTTCACAGCGCGTTAATCGCAGCTGTTCATTGGATTAACCCATTCACTCACAAGGAATCGCAGCGCGTTATTCACGGTTGGTCTGAGTCCAAGTCGGTCCTTGCACTTCTCGTCAGCACATGCAGGCGATATGGTCTGCATGTGTTCCCCGGGCAGTACAATCCGGGGAATTGAGTTGTGGCTAGTGTATAGCGCGGGTCTACTGCGGGTTTTTTTCGGCTACCCGTACCTGTACCCATCAAAACCCGTACCTGCATGGCGGGTACGGGTATTATCCGGGTCCGGGTCCGGGTCAGGGCAGGTACTACTGTAGTACTATGGGTAGGAGACCTGCTGCATGCCTGCGGCAGGTCTCTCATGATTACTACAACTAATTATATACATAATAATATAATTACTGAGCGGGCGAGCGCACACTCGCCTGTTCACCTGCTCACTCACCTGCTCACTCGCCCGCTCACTGCCCACTCGCCTGTTCACCTGCTCACTCACCTGCTCACTCGCCCGCTCACTGCCCACTCACCCGCTCCATTTGCTCACTCACCCCGTGCACTCACCCGCTTGCTTGCCCACTCACCCACTCCCTGCTCCCCAAGTCCTTTTCTCGGATGACATGGCCTGGGTGACGTGTTTGCTTCGTTGGTTGTCAGGTTGTGGTGGTGATGTGTCCCGGGTGACATGTTCATGTTGGGCGGTGACGTGTTTGCGTCGGTGGTTGTTGGGTGGTGGCGGTGACGTGGCCCAGGCGACGTGTTCGCGTTGGGCGGTGATGTGTTTGTGTTAGTGGTTGTTGGGTGGTGGCGGTGACATGGCCCGGGTGTGTGTGTGTGTATGTGTTCACGTTGGGCGGTGACACATTTGCGTTGGTGGTTGTTGGGTGGTGGCGATGACGTGGCCCAGGCGACGTGTTCGCGTTGGGTGGTGGTGCCAGTGAGATGGCCTGGGTGTGGGTACTGGTGCACCCAGAACACCTCTGGAAACATAGTAATTAGTCAATATAACTGTTTTACTTACCTTTCATAACCTTTCTTTCCTTCCGCTTGACTTCGTTGAATGTTGAGCGGTTGTGGTTGGGTTGCTGGCATTGTTTGTGTTTGTTGAGGTAGCACGAAAAGCTCAAGAAATTCGAAAAAATAATCGTTTTGAGCTAAATAAAATACAAAAAAATATGTAAAAAATGTAATAATATCTGCGGAATGCTATTGTATAATACCCACGCATACCCGCCATACCCGTGCCATGGGTATGGGTTTTGCACGGGTTCAGAAATAGCTATTGATACCTGGACCCGACGTGACCCGTACCCGTGACCCGGCGGGTTTTCAATACCCGCGCTATGCACTAGTTGTGGCCAGTTCTGCCTGCCATCTTGGCACATCTCTTCACCACATGCAGGTGATATAGTTTGCATGTGTTCCCCGGGCAGTACATTCCGGGAAATTGAGTTGTGGTAGCTGCTGCCTGCTGCCGGCCCCACTGCAACGCCATTGCCCACTGGTTCAGCCCCGCCTTCACCATCTGCCTGCTTCACACAACGTCTTTTGGATTTCTCTGAGAAACTTGCTTCCTTGTGACCTCTGCCCACCTCTGCGGCCTCGCTTTGATGAGCTGCCTACAGTCCCTTGTCTCCTCACCGCCCACGCACGCCAGCCTGGATCCGAGCCCCTCCTCCCACCTGCTTTGTCAATCAGGAATCAACCCTGGGTCCGAGTGGGCAAGCAGGCGATAGAATTTGGGCCCGCTCAGTGTAAATTTCTTCTTACATCGACCAAGGACACTGGTCCGAAGTTATCCAGACCGCAAGCGTATCAACGAGCTAGAACGTGAGAGGGGCATCAAGCATGAACGGAAATGGAGCAAACATTACCCGAATGTTGTGCGACCCACTTCAAGCCTCGGCCTCCACTCTGAGCACACAGCCATGCCACTCGTCCTGACTCTACGCAATCACACATATGCACCGATCACAGTGGGCTCCAAGGGTGTCATTCTGCCACACCCTCTCCGAGTTCACCGAATACCTCGCTCGCTAGTCAGGAGTGTTAGGGCGACACTATAAGGTGTCCCTACAAATAGTAAGAATGGTGAAGTTGTGTAAGAGTTAGTTTGTAAGAACCAAGGATGATGTATTAGATGAGAGGAGAGGTTGGTTGTGAGTTCTGAAGACTGAAGGGTATGCGCTTTAGTGGTAATCCCAAGAGATTCGAGCTGGGGTTTCCAGTCAAACTCTGGTGCTTTTATAGGAAGTATGACCAACACAAAGAATAGTATAGAATGTCATGGAATGGGGATGTGTAAGCCCTGGTCTGTGCATTCTGTTGGGATGATGTAACTACATATGAGTAAACCATCAGAATGATGAATAAGCCGTCAGGATAACATATGAAGTAATGAGTAAGCATCAGATGATAGTAATCATGTATGAGTAATCCGGATGCATGTAATGAAGGAATATAGAGAAAAGGTAAAGGAAAATATAAAGGAATTGATGTATCATGACATCACCCCCTCTTCAAGGCTCATGTCCACACGAGGTTGGATTTGGATCATCTTGTTGAGTTCATAATTGGCGATTATCAATGGATGAGTTTTGTGAGGATATGGGACAATTTTTGCCTTGTGGAGTTGTTTGGCGGTGAATAACATAATGGGATTTCGGAGTTTAGAGACGCGGTAGATAGAATATGTGTACATTCCTTCAGAATCTGGGGATGTTGACGGAAGAATGGAGAGAACAGTAGTGATTGCTCAAACAGAACTGAGTTTGTATAGCCAAAGATATTTGATCTTGTGCGGTAGGTGGTTTGGACTCCTTAAAGACGTTTTCGATCCATTGTATATGCTTGCCATATGGGATGGTTCAATGTTTACGGTCATGTCTGTGGTGATGTCATCGGAGTTCCGTTTTTCGCAACGCTTTGTTTTTTTTGTGATTTACGAATTTTGGTGAAGTGTTGGTGGATGTTGGTATGAAAATTCTAGGGGGTTCTGTAGGGATGTTTTTCGTTCTTCTGGCTTCATTGATTGTGGCTTGGAGATCAGTTAAGGTCTCAAGCGGTCTGAAAGGAATTTCTTTAAACGTGGTAGAATTGATGCGGTGAGGAGCATTGGAGTGTTTGCGATGGTACTCATTGATCTTTTTCTTCACGTTTCGTAGGTTTGTCTCAGGTTCCCATGTGTTATGCTCCATGGTGTAGTTTTTCCATTTGACGAGGTATTGGAGCTTTCCTCAATGGATCTTTGAGTCGATGATTTCTTCTACCTCATACTCTTCTTCTCCTTCTACTTCTATTGGTCTCTGCAGTTGTTGTTGTTGTTTAGGAATGGTGGGGGGATGGTATGGTCGTAATTTGGATGTATTGAAACTATTGGTGATTTTGAAGTGTTTGGGTAAGTCAAGTTTTCAAGCGTTCAGGTTGATTTTCTTGGTGATTTTGTATGGCCTGAGTCGCTTGTCAGCTAGCTTTTTGGATGGTCTATTCTGGTCGATATTGCTTGCCTCTAACCATACTAAATCTCCTTCTTTGTACTCCATCACCTCCTTTCTATGCCTATCTGCATACTTCTTCATTTCATCAGCTGCTTTGACCAATGCACTTGACGCTTCTTTGTGTATTTTCTTCATCCTCTCTGCGTATTCTTTCACTTCTTCTGACTTGTATTCCTCAAGTGGTTCAAAACCCATTCAAGGATGTCGTCCAGGTTCTACGAAGAATGGGGTTTGTTGCATAGAGGTATGGATTTTGTTGTTATAGGCAAATTCGGCCATTGGTAACCAATCGGCCCAATCGTCTTGTCGGTGATTGACGAACATTTGAAGATATTGTTCGAGTTCTTGGTTGACCTGTTCAGTCTGTCCAGCTGTTTGTGGGTGGTATGCGGTAGATAACTTGGTTTTGATGCCAAGTCATTTGTTGAGTTCTTTCATAAGATTCGAGGCGAGCTGTGGTCCTCGATCTGAAGTGATGGATTCGGGTAGTCCATGGTGTTTCCAGACGTTGTCTAGGTAGAGGTTGGTGCTTCCAATGGACGAAAGTTCTTCATTGGTAGGGATGAAGTGCGCTCTCTTTCCGTGTCTGTCAACGGCTACCATGATCGAGTCATATCCCTTGCTTTCGGGGAGTTTGACTACAAGATCTACGGTCACATCTTGCCATGGTCTAGTAGGAATGGGGTTGGGTCGTAGTTTTCCCAAAGGTTGTTCGGGAATGATTTTGGATCGGTTGCAGGTATTGCAACCTTTGATGTAAGAGTCGACGTATTTTGTGAGTCCAGGCCACCAGTAGTTTCGCGTGATGAGTTCGGTGGTTTTCCATTTTCCTGGATGGCCGGTGATTGGTGATTTGTGGTAGAGTTTGGTGATTTTTCATCGGAGTTCTGGATCGTTAGGAACATAGACCTTTCCTCTGTATAGGACCAAATCTTGCTCCATCGACCATTCTTCCAATCATAATCTTTTTGTTGGTGACTTTTTCAACTCTTCTACTGCTGTTACCACTGCCTCGTTGTACTCTTTGCTTCGTCTAACCTTCTTGAGAATGTCCTGTTCTTCTGCTGCAATCAACATGTGGCCCTGTTTCAAAGCGTTAATGGCAAAAATTTCAGGTTTTAGTAGAATCCTGTCTCTGTTATCATCTTCCCCCGTTTTAAGGTCCTCGCATCTCGAGAGGAGATCTGGTTTTTGATTTTGTTTCCCAGGTCAGTGCTTGAGATCGAAATCATATCTTGACAATTCTAGAGACCACCGTGCTTGTCTACGGTTGAGTTTCTGTTGAGTCATGAAATATTTCAGATTGTCATGATCGGTTAGTATTTCAATCTTTTCATCTGCTCCTTCCAGGTAATGCCTCCATTCGTATAATGCTCGCATGATCGCTAGCATTTCTCGGTCGTGGACGTCGTAGTTGCGTTCGACATCATTCAAGCTTTTGGAGATGTAGGCACAGGGGTGCCATTTACCATCATCGCATAGCATGCTCAGCACACCTCCAGTAGCATATCCTGATGCGTCAACTTCTACACATAAGGGTTTTGTCGTGTTGGGGCAGGCAAGTATTGGCTCGGTGGTGAATGCCGTTTTCGTCTTTTGGAAGGCTTCTTCTTATTGCGCTTCCCAGTCCCATTTCTTCTCTTTTCACAGGAGTTTGTGCAGCGGTCCTGCTATCCTAGAAAAGCCTTCAATGAAGCGTCGGTAGAAGTTAGCAAACCCAAGGAAGCTTTGGAGTTGTTTAACCATTGTTGGTGTTGGCCAATCTTTTACTCCTTGTACCTTTTTAGGGTCCATGCATACTCTGTCTCCCGATATGATGACTCCAAGATATTCGACTTCGTCTTGTTTGAAGAAGCACTTCTGCGGCTTGAGATATAGATCATTTTCTTGTAGTCGCTGAAGTACTTGTTTGATGATTTCTCGGTGTCCTTCTTTGGTCTTGGTGAAGATGAGAATGTCATCCATATAGACTTCTAGTACTCCTGCATTGATGAAGTCTTTGAGGATGGCATTCATCATCGTCTGAAATGTAGCTGGTGAGTTTACAAGTCCAAAGAACATGACCTTTGGTTCAAAGCTGCCTCTATTTGTTTTGAAGGCTGCTTTCCATTGGTCTCCTTCTTTTATGCAGACATTGTTGAAGCCCCATCGTAGATCCATCTTCGTGAATACTTTCACGCCACGACGTTTGTCTATGAGTTCAGGGATTAAGGGTAGGGGATAGTTATTTTTGACGGTCCAAGAGTTGAGGTATCGATAGTATTGGGTTGGTCGGAATTTACCGTCTTTCTTGTCGACAAAGAAGAAGGGTGCTGTCTGTTCGGATTTGGAAGGGATGATATATCCTTTGCGCAATTGTTCGTTGAGGAACTTGTCGAGTTCTTCTTGTTCTTTTGGCGACAATGGATAGATCTTCGACTTCTCCGGTTGGAATCATTCTTTGAGATTAATGTGGTGATCCCATGGTTTATTTGTCGGCATTCGTTCCGACTGCTGTTTATTGAAGACGTCAGCAAATTCTTTGTAGTCTTCTGGCACCGCTTCTTCGTCCGTTCTTTCATTGAATTTCTGGTCGTAGTACCAGCTTTCATGGTGTGCCGTAGCGTTGATTTCGTAGGCCTTCCAGCCTTCTTCTTGTTTCTCAACATAGAGGAGTTCTCCAGGTTCGTTTCTGTGGATTTCAGTAGTCGTCCCATTTGTAGAACAAACAAATACTCATTCCGTTTTTTGTTCTTGTTCCAGATCTCGTACTTCTTTCCAAAATTTCTCTTCTCCTGGAGAATACCATGCTCCGTTGATGTATTCTTCGTCATTTTCTTCTTCTCCGTCGAATTCTAGAACGTGGTCGGGAATGGCCCATTTTGATATCTTTTTGCTGGCCTTTTGTTGTGCGTGGTGTTCCATTCCACATTCAGGGGGGCATCTTGTCATTGACATCTTTCCTGTTCTCCAGTTGATCTCTGGGTTGTGCTTCTTGAGCCACGAGTGTCAGAGGATCATTGGTACAGAAAGTTTTGTCACTGCAAAGGTTATTCGTTCTTTATGCCCTTGATAGGACATTACCAGATCTATTTCTTCTTTGATTGATCCGTTTACGTTCTCTGTTCCATCAATGTTGTAGACCGGGACAGCTTTCTCCAACCTTCTTGTTGAGAGTTTGAGTCTTTGTGTGAATCCTTCATCGATGAACATTGACATTGCTCCACAGTCAAGGAGTGCGTCGAGGTTGAAACGTTCTTGTTGATCCAAAGTTTTCAGTCCGATGTTGACCTTTGTCGCGGTCTTCGTGTCGATGTTCATGTTTCAAACATATTTCTTTTCTACAGATTTCATCAGTGGTTTTTCGATAGGGAGAAACATATCTTTCGGTTTCTCTGGTTGTGGTGAAGGTTTCGGTTTGGGCGGTGGTGGCATCAGTTCTGATGGTGGTGTAATTGTTTTTGAAGGCGAAGTTTGTTTCGCGGGTCTATAAGGATAGTGTTTGATCAGTTTTCCTCCTTGTGACTTCCTTTTTGACCCTGTGTCGCATGTGTCGCACACTTCATACTCTATGGTATCTTCTTCGTCATAGGCATTGTCGAATAGTACTTCGTGTACCATGGTCGCCTTTGGTCGTTTTCCTAGTGAAGATCCTGAGCAGGCTCGTGCTTGGCATTCTAGTTCGTCTTCGTCAACTTTCTCTTGTTTCACTTCTTTTCCTACTTCTTTCCTCGCTACATTCCCAGTTCTGTTTACGCATATTGATTGAGCAGATTCTGGTACATTTGGAGTCAATGAGCCTGTAGCTAAAACTATCAACTTGGCTAAAAATCTGTGTTCTGGTCTTTGTTCTCGATGTCCCTATTGTCATCGTTGTCGTTGTTGTCCTTTCCGCTGCTATCTCCTCCTTGGAAGTGCCTTTCTATATCTTCATACGACATAGTCCTGATGTCGATCTTGTTCTTGCAATCCCACGCTATGTGACCTTGGCCTCCGCATCAGTAGCAGTGTTGCGTCTGCTTCCACGCCTTGGTCTTGTTGATCTCCATCGCCTTGGGATCTACTGTTGGGTATCTTGCATTAGGCGCCCCTGCTGGTACCTCGACACTGTCGTAGGCTTTCGCCTGATTCTTCCATTGACCTGTCTTTGGGTCGTGTGTGTCTCTGTTCTTTTGAGCCCAAGGGTTCGTATACCCCTGCCTCTGCGCTTGTGATTGTTGTGGGCGTCCTGCGTCTGGTCTCCTTGTCGTCGTGCTGTTCTTCTCATAGACCCTCCATTGTCGGTCTAGTTTCATGGCCCATTTGTACCAATCGGAGATATTCCTAGGAAGGGAGGAGAGGCTGTAGATTTTTCGTCTCAAGCCGTCATTCATGTTTTCTTTGAACTTCTTGACAAGGGCGGTATTGTTATAGTCCGTCCTTTCGGCATGGACTCGGAACTCTAGGACGAACTCGTCAGCGGTCTTGTTACCCTGCTTCAGTTGTCCGAGTTTATAGCGCGCTGTGTGCTCTGTGTCGGGATCCGCGAAGTTCTGCTTTAACTCGTGGATGATGTTGTTATAGTCGGTATACGGGTAAAGGTGAAGGGGATTGGTGACATCGGCAAGGTGCTGTTTGATCTTCTCGATCATTATGTTGGCGTAGGGCTGGGATTTTCCCGTCATGTAGGAAAGTGCGAATATAATCTTCGCATTGTCATCGGCGAACTCGGCCGGCTTGACAGAAATATAGAGGGTGAGTTGCTGTATAAAGGTCTCACAATTGTCCATCTTCCCATCGAATAGGGTTGGTGGTTGCATCTTGGGCCCTTTTGGCGTAGGTGCATGTGGTGCTGGTACTGGTGCAGGTGCGGGTGTGGGTACTGTAACATTGATAACTGGTGGTGCCTGTTGCGTTTGTTGGATAGTGTTGAGGGTAGCGGTGAGTGTGGCAATGTTATTGGCCATGATGGTGAATGCGTTCATGATTGCTTCTTGATCCATTGTCGTCAGATCTCTGTGGTGATACTGTAAAAATTCCTGTGTTCTGTCTAGAAAGAAACCCTATCTGGTTGGATACAGATCCCGGTATGCTTTATCTTTCTCTTCAAGTACTTCTATTACTTGGTGGGAAAACTCATATGCCTCTGCTACAAAGTTATGTGTGAAGACACTCCTAATTCTTAGCGCAGTGTGCGCTAGCTTGTCTTCGTCGGTATGGATAATCTTTTGGTAAGTGCGGATGATGATATGTTGGCGGTGGGTTACTCGTTGGATAGTTTTGGCTTGTCTATCTTTGAGGTAAAGGAAGTTTGATCATTTGTGGAATTTCAGGTTGAGGGTGTACATCCACTAGGGATTAGGGTAAAGGTGTCAGCTCGAATCTACTGTTAGGGCAACGCTATAAGGTGTCCCTACAAATAGTAAGAGTGGTGAAGTTGTGTAAGAGTTAGTTCATAAGAACCAAGGATGATATATTAGATGAGAGGAGAGGTTGGTTGTGAGTTCTGAAGACTGAAGGGTATGCGCTTTAGTGGTAATCCCAAGAGATTCGAGCTGGTGTTTCCAGTCGAACTCTGGTGCTTTTATAGGAAGTATGACTAATACAAAGAATAGTATAGAATGTCATGGAATGGGGACATGTAAGCCCTGGTCTGTGCGTTCTGTTGGGATGATGTAACTACGTGTGAGTAAACTGTCGGAACGATGAATAAGCCGTCGGGATAACATATGAAGTAATGAGTAAGCATCAGATGATAGTAATCATGTATGAGTAATCCGGATGCATGTAATGAAGGAATATAGAGAAAAGGTAAAGGAAAATATAAAGGAATTGACATATCATGACAAGGAGTTTGTGATGGAGCAGGTAGATGAAATGAGGCACAATGTCGAACATCAACTCGAACGGAATTTCGTCACACGTGCATTCCCATTCCCATTCTCCAGATTCTCGAATGAATCGTCTGTGCTAGCAGAGATTGCCAGGAAGTCAAGAACGAGATGTGGTCCCAGGCAGGAAGTGCAGGAGGAGAGCCAGGATCTTCCAGAGCGGATCAAGAAGTGCATGGGACCCTTTAGAATCGATTTGAAATCCCCAGGCTATGCAAATGAATCATTTGCGATGGCAGAGGCGTCCAGAACATCGAGATCGAAGGAGAGTGTTGCAACGGAGCCAAAAAAGGGATGAGGAGGTCGACGTCCATTGGACCAGTGCAGGGACCTCGAGTGGCCATCAGGGACGATGTAGGAACGACCGGAATGAACCAGAGAAGTCACGTGATCACACTATCGTGTGCAATGCGTCCTGAAAGCCCGGAACGAGGGGGAGAACTCGCATAAGTCCATACAGCCAAAGATATCCAGATCACTGACGTCTTGAATATAATCGTGGCACAGAAGCTGAAGAAGAAGCTGCAGGAAGCTTCCAGGGACATTGGGCAAACACACATCGGGGATAGTGTCGTGGCAAGATACTTGGTGGCTTCAACTCTTCTACGATCAAGTCCTACCTTTCCAAGACCTGGGGTTTAAGGTCCTTGTGAGTGGATGGTGTTCCATTATGCTTGGAACAATCCCCCAGCCTAGCTTCTCATGTGTGCATTGCCCCTCTAGTTCACCATCCGACTCTAAATGACTCCCTTTCTAGTGGGGGGAGGGGGGGTGCCGATAGTCCTGAGAGTGCAGACAGCTCTCCCCCTATGCAATCAACTGAGGACATCAGCTCGATACAAGGTGACGAGAACGAGTACAGAGTAATGTACTGTTACAACCGCAAGGTCGAAACACTGACTGGCAGGGGGCCAAAGCACATGAGAAATGACAAGGACGTGAGAACGCACCCGCCACAAGCCGTGCTCCACCCCACACAGGATCGAGGCACCTAGGGCCGATTCTGAGACTGCCAACATGCCAGTCCAAGGGCACGTCATTAGCCCAAGGAACTCATACATGGAATGGCAAGCCCAAACACCGTGCCATGTCATGGACATGAAGGCAAATGAATCACCCGGATGAAAGCACACCACCACAAATCACCAGTGGAGAGCACGCAGCAGTGCCAATGCACGCTGGCGTCCATCACCCACAGGATATGCACAGTGGGGAGCACGCAATGTCATACTGGCCCATTCAGAGAATTGGAGAACACGTAAAATGACATACCCAGTCAGTTCCCAGCACCCCAAACCCACTGCCATGATTCACAGTCAACAGGCAACACTGTCAAGGCCGAACGCGACAAACAAAGGCAACCACTTACCTTCCAACAACGACATTCGACCGAGAGGGAGAATGGCATCATAGTTGTCCTGAACATCATCAGAACTAACCGGCACATCATGGAAATGAAGAACGCACCCCAACAGACCTTAGAAATAAGACCAGTAACGTCGAGCGCAATGCAGAAAGCGCCATCTGAGAACGATGTGTGGTGTGCAGGGGATGATGGGAATGATGAGCTGGCAGTTGTGGGTCGTGCCAATGATGCAAGGGTTGTTCTGTGAGGTGAGTAAGGATCTTTCATAATGTTTCTAGACACTACCTGACTGCTCTCAACACTCGCTCGGCTTGCTAAGACGTGGGGTGTGATAACTCCATTCTCCCCCTCAGACTGCACATCGTCGATGACACTGGTGCCATCTCTGTCGTCTGGGGTGTATAGGTTCGTCTTTACTTCCATTCTAGCCTTCTCGGGTTTCCTACTGGTGTGTAGAACGATTGCTGGGGCGCTAATCCCATTCTCCATCACCCATGTGCCCATACTGATTCCCAGCATCAAAGTATGCACCAAGGACCTTCCCAACTCGATTAAGGACCTCCAAGAACCTCAAACAAAGTGCTTGTATAAGCAGGGATCCATGTCACCAACAATCCAACCCTCACAACAACAATGCCAATAGCCACCACCAGCAGAACCACAACAACCACGTTAACACGATGCCAGGAGTAGCAAGGGAAGTATGAGGACAAGGGACCACAGCTGAGGGTGGTGCTTCCACCCTCAGCTATGTATAAGTAGGTGCATTTTTATCTATAATCAATGATAATCTTGCTAACCACATGAACGACAGTGTCGTCTACCATCCAAACACCAGCGATAGGCGAGGCGGCACCACCGATGCGTCCGCATTCATTACCACCAACAGCGCAACGACGACGCCAATGCGTCACCCCCACACCCCACCATCTCCTACCACCACCACCCACTCAAAACGCCGCCTACGCATCACCACCACCACCACTACCTATTTACAACACCTCACCATCACGTCGGGGTGCATTTTTATTACAGGATCTTACTAACTGCTTTTCAAATGACAGGGAGAAGGCCCCTTGCATATAAAAGCAAAGGGGTGCATCATCACCACCACCACCACTCACTTACAACAACGCCTGTGCATCCCCACCACCACCCACCTCATGACGACGCCGATGTGTCACGACCTCCAAGACATACCATCATCCCCTGAATGGTGAGTTGTGGGACAGCAGGGGAGGAGGAGCGGCGGCAGAAGAGCAGGAGCAGGACTCACAAAAGCAATATGAGGGCATTGTGCATGAGCACGATGCCCTCATGTTCTTTTTTCTTCTGAATTATCTATATGATCTATTCACTGCACCTCACAACCATGCACACCTCAGATTACTAATCTGAGGCTTTCTGTTCAGTAGGTGTGTATAATTTCACTCATGATCTCACGATAATCCAAATTATAATCCCTGCTGAACAAGGTCTTACACTACAAGTCATGATCTCACAATAATCCAAATTATAATCCCTGCTGAACAAGGTCTTACACTACAAGTTGGGCTACAAGTGAAATTGGCAAAAAGAAATGTTGAAAAAAATGAGGAAATAATGATTTTATTGTCATGTACGATAAGCACAACCATGATTGACACTGAGCACCCTTTTAGAACATGATCAGCAATGAGTGCCCACCGAATTCACATGCTAATTGTTGCCTGATCAGGATATAGCTCTTTTCAGACTATCTTATCTACAATCTGTCACATTTTGTCACAGGTAGTGGTAAATGCCAGCAATAATCTGAGAATAATTTATTATTTTTGGCAGTAGATTCTCAATAATCTCCAATTATAATCCCTGCTGAACAAGGCCTAAATCTGGGCTCAGAAACAAATAGGGGTGATACATGACTGGTGAATTGATTGATTACACTAAATAGGCTGAATGTGCCACTTTTAAATTCTACAAACTTTATGTGGCCAACACCTAGGTAATAGGGTCAGTCAAATATGTCAATTTGGCAGGGGATTCAGTTCCGATTCAGAGGTCGATTTCAGACCATTAATCTTCTCACGAATCGTCTGCTGAATTGTTGAAGTGCCTCCAGAGGCGCTTCAACAATTCAAATTCAATCCTGAATCTGATTCAGGTCGCTGACAAGTGCCACTCAGCCAAACAACAGTGAACACAGTCTGTGACGGTGCCACATCACCACTCAACAACAATGATGACCCCACTACCTGTTCCACCAATGCTGTTCCATGACTTACCACCTTGATTGTGTCATGACGTGACTTTTACCCCTATCTAGTTTTTTTTTTCGAACATTCTTTCATCCTATTTCGGACATTCACACGGCCTATAAACAATTGCCACATGGACATTCTTTAATTATATCTTCTTTGATCACAAGGCACAACAACAGTGTTCCGCTCCGGACTCGGCCTGCCACATGGTTGCTCCACTGATCTATTTTCATCCACCACCAATCGGATTTCGTCCTAATCTCCATTTGGATTAATGAGCACAAGGCACACCATTCCTAAACACGCGCTTCTGGATTCTGGACCCACAAATGATCGATCAGACTTCCATCGATTGATTACTAGATAAACTCAACAGCTGCCAATCATTGTTTTGGTCCATAGCCTTGCTCATAGCCTTGCCCATAGCCTTTCAATCATAAGGCTATCCTGCTATCTTGGTTCATAAACATGCACTGACCTCATGCCTGATGATCACCCTTTTATAGTATATCTCTTTCTTCACATATCCTTTCTTTCTCATGCTGTGCACATTATCACCTGACCATTGCCTGCAAGCACAGCGCGTCCAATTCACATCCTAATGTAGTAGTACACAGCCACTGTAATATTTAGTGTATATATTGCAATGAGCAAGTAACAGACTCTCCAGTCTGTTATCTCAGGACTACCACCATATCTATGGGGCTTCCTTCTAAGATGGCTTTCTGGCGACCTCTCTCCTCTCTCTTCCCTCTTATCCTCCTCCTCTAACCTTTTGCTTCATCCTCTGGTCTTGTATCTTTACAGGATAACCGGTACTTTATTGTATTTGGTGTCGCCCTGACAGATTGGGGACCTGAACACAGGTGTGAACAGCTGCATGCACAAGTGAAGGAATCTGATGTCAGACTCAACTAGTGTTAACTGAGTATATGTGTGAGATACTACTGTTTACACTTAGGGAAGCAAGAGTAACTACTCAGAACAGTACTACTCGTAGCTTATGTAAGTGGCATGCGATTCTAGGTGGGCATATCTGTAGGTATTTCCGTCAACAAGGTGGAAAGGCAGTGGGAAGGGTGGGGCCGCCCGGGTATACGGTCTCAGATCTCAGCCGCCAGGCTCGCCACACACTTTTGAATGTGCACAAACATGTCAAAATGGCCAGTCAGACAATTGAAGGGCATGTCCCAGGGTGTACACAGATCTCACTGCACATCCCCAACATTCATTAGAGACATATGTACATTGTTACTGTAAATAATATACATTTGTTTTCAGTTGTTGGTAGATTCTTTTAGGAAAAATACCAGTGTATTCCCCTCAAAAATGTGTCCATATTGTACTTTGTATGTAACCTTAGCAACAAATCAACACAACTCAATTTGAGTCTGGTAGTACAATTACCATAACTTGGTCAATTCTGCACAGATTGACTTGTGGATAAAGTTGAATACATTAGGGACAGTCAAATATGTCGATTTGGCAGGGATTCAAATTTGGATTCAGTCCCGATTCAGAGGGGGATTCAAGCCGTGAGAAAATAAAAATAGTAGGGAAAATAATTCATGAATCACACTCTTTAATCCATGTTTAAAACAATGCAGTCAAAGTACCCATGCTGATTTGCATGGATTCACAGCAACTAAAATAAAATACTAAGTCAAACACAGGTTTCTGGCATTAGCTGGCTACATTCAATTTCCTAATTTGCACTTATTATAATAAAATTTACCCAGTTTGAAAGTCACGTGACTCGCTTAGGTAGGGCTTACATCACATGACTGTGACAGCCTGTGACTTGAGGATGCTTGGGTGGAGAATTGATTTTGCTGACTTGTGTGCCACCACCTAGAATTCTTAATAGCACCTGTATTTCACCGAAATCAAAAATTCTGCTTGTGCTACCTACCCTTTCACCTAGCGCAGTCCGATTTCTCAAAATGGAGGTGCTATTAAATTTTTTGTGTGATTGTCACCTTTTGTCACCTTTGATCATGTGATGTAGGTGGGGTGTGTATGAGCCCTACCTTACAATAATATGACACGGAATTGTTAAGCAGTATTGGGGTCCTTGACATGTGGTCGGTTATGGCCCGGCATCTTGTTAGACCAGTCTCGGTTTCCATAAGAAAGAGGTGGAATGGCAGAAGAATTGAATACCACTGACTTGGACCGGAACTGGAAGTCGGGCCCTATAATCGGTCTTGCAAGAGAAGAGGTGTCAGAGTCGAGAAGGAATACATGAAAGAAAGAAAAAATGTAGCAACACAAGAACTTCGTAGGTCAGCGGCGTGTAATTTTCGAGAAGGCATTCGCCAGGTGACTAATGGACCGTCTAATTGCACCCAGTCTGGTGCAAGAAGTCGATGACTAGACGAGCCTGGGCCTGACGCTACACAGGTTGTTAGGCGAGAAGCAAGATGCGTCGTCGAAAAAAAAATCGAAGGCAAAACGACTGTATCCGAAGGTTCAATCCGTGAGTCTCGGGAGTTATTTGACACTGGATCGCTTAGCAGGCAAAATCTCAGCGTCACCGCCTTCGTTACTGGGTAAGTCTCATGCATGTAAGAGGATAATATGTTTCTCACCCACTTGACATGTCATCGGACACGATTGGCTGTAGAGTTTCATTCGCGAGGTGTGTAGTAGACCGTTATTGATATGAACGTTGCTGACCTGCTTGTTCTATGGCATGAAGGAGGACCTTGCTTATCTTGGAATGATTACTCCAACAACGATGAAGTCCACCGGGTTAGGGATCAAGTTGATATTTGAACAACGTTCACTTTGTCCATACCCGCCTATGGACAACGCTGGCGAGTGCAGCATCATGATGGTTGGTCCGGACATACCCCGATGGATATAATCATACCCTCCCTATGTGTGGAGTCGGCCCTACAAGTGAGTTGCAATCTAGATCTATCACACCGAAACACACAATACTGGTACAGCCTCGAACCAAAGATTCAATGATCTAAAAACACCTGCACATGGACTCTGAGGGTTATGGCAACAGCTGGAACACGTTGAGTGATGCGTCAGACGGGGGGGTAATTGCAGACCAACAGTCATCCAGGAAAACGGGAGGATGTGGGTCTGCGAGCAGCTATCAGGTGGAACCCTTCCGAGTTCTCGATGGGGTATTTCCAGTGAAAAGAAGTAATTACCCAACCCGTGTCATTACACAACCATATCCATCTATGCAAATGAAGATACAGATCAAGTCGGGGAACATTAAACCAACGCTTACACATCGTTTCCGCAGTGACGGGTCCCTATGACGGCAGTTTCGTTTCCTTCGGTCTCGATATCTTGGTCTCGCCACAGATGAAACGCAACTTCAAGTTGCGGCGTCTTTCCACCAGCTTTCACTAATACCTGCATCAGACCATCCAAGTCATCTGGTTCCACCGATGACCTCCCTACCTTCAATTGTAGGTGCGTATGTGAGAAGAGAATTGAAAAGTCGGAACTCGACATCTATTTTTTAACCGCGGTATGAAACGTCGAAAAGTCTCTCAAGACGTTTCTAAATTGGGTTTAGACTAAAGATGCATATTTTCTGTGTTAATAATTCCAGATTTGCGACTGCAACTCCTCCTAGGTCCACCAATCACAGCCCAGATCGACGAGATGGACTAGAAGGACTTCTCTTCCTTTTCACTTATCCCCAGGCGATGCCTAGGTGTTTTGCAGATGGAGGTTGTTTCTTGGAAGAATCCTGAGGCTCTCCGTGCCGTGCGGACGTTGTTCAAGTTGCCGGTGGGTTGAATGGCCCGGTGAATTGGACTCCGCGACCGTGACCGTTATCGACTCTGTTCAGAATTGATTTCTCCAGCTGGTGTCATAACGTTACTGATATCGTCCGTTTTTCATGCCCGCAAGGTTTCCGAGCCATGCCTCTTGCTAGACCAAAGGAAGTACATTGGATACGACAACTGGCAGGCAGTGGCAGCTGCCGCCAAAGTATTAATGACAATGTTGCAACGGTCTCAGGCGGTCATCGAAGGACGTTGATATCGCCGCTCGTCCGAGTCCGAGTCTCATTGCCATGGTGGCAGAAGTATCCTGTGGCCAGCTTTGCGATGTAACACCTCAAACTGGCCTTCCATAACTTCGCCGCCATCCTTACTACCCACTTCTTGTCTTTCTCCATATGGGCGTGGCGGCGGGACGTCGACGGTTTCATACCGTGTCTGCCTACGGACGCTGTATGAATCGGATAAATTCATTCCCTGATTTGCATAAATACAGTGGGATCAAGTCCAGTTGAACTCACTCTCACATACTACTCTTCCTCGACTCGGTGCTGGCCACTAGTACGTGCTCTGTTGTAAATGGAACCTCGTGCTAATGGCCGTGATATTAATAGGTGTTTTCATCCGCTATCCGACTGATTTGTCTGCAAGACCACTCGAAAAAATCCTCCAGAAATGCGATGTAAGTAGATCGAATCTGCTGGGAAGGTCACTGCTCATGCACTCACGTATTTCACCCCAGCCATCAACCTAGCTCTATTCATATTCCTCGCCATCGTTGGTAGTTCGATTTCTGCTCCCATAGAATCCAACCACAGGTCCACCGTTAGTCGACCCAACCAATTAATCTTTCAATTGCATCTAAGCTTTCACGAATATAGGTGGTAGACCGTGACCGCCTTAACGAATACGTTGTTCGTCGAATTCTGGTGAGTATTGCGAGCTGAGCGACACCACCAACCGGTGTGCTGATGAAACTATATCTTGTAGGCAAGGGGCATCACAACTCGTAGTAGCGCGCCGATGGTTGAGCTTAATGCTGCGCTGGCAGAGATCCAGAGGGTGAACGTGAACCTGGAAGCTTTGTCTCACAAACGAGGAAATGAAGGCCCAGGGTTGATGACTGACGAACAGAGAGCCAATCTTCGAGCTAAAATTTCTGCGGCTCAGGATGACTTGAAGAAAGCCATGGACCGCCGTGACAATGCTTTAAAAGCAGTGAAGGAGGCGCGCAAAGCGCGCGAGGCGGAGCGCCAGAAGCGCCAGGCCATGGTAGATGTGTAGTTACATACAGATGTTCACCTCAAAGCAAACTCAGAGGAGACTTCATCTCTGGAACCAAATCCTGCCCTTTGCCTTTCGTCAAGAAATCCTTCAGATTCGTCAGGGCCCGAACCTCCATCTTGCGCTGAGTGTCTTGGTTTTCAGTCCCCATGTGTGGCAGGAGGGTAATCCGAGGAAATTCAAGCAGCCGAGGGTTGATTTTTGGCTCGTTCGGGTAGACATCGAGACCAACGGACGAGAGCTGGAGCAACGTGAATGACCTGTCATCTGACATTCAGATAGTTGTAAAGGAGACTTACGTGCCCGTCCTCTAATGCCCTGATCATTGCCTCCTCATCGATAACTTTTCCTCGAGCAGTATTAATGATAATTGCCCCCTTCTTCAACGCCCGAATCCACTTTTCGCCCACAAGTCCTTCCGTATCACTCCGTAGCGGCACATGCACACTCAACACATCAGTCTGGCCTAACATCTCCACGACATCCTCAAAGTACTCGCACCATTTCGGGGCGCGTGCCACCTGGTGACGGGAGTGATATATAACACGCATGGGAAACGCATGAGCGAGCTCTGCGAAACGTAGCCCAATTCCGCCAAGCCCAAGGATAGCAAGGGTGCGACCGGTTGGATCATGTGAATTACGGGCAGTGGTGGGTGGTTTCCAGGCGAGAGCGCGCAGGGAGCGTTCTCCGAGGGAATATTGGCGGACAGTAGAGATCAGGAGGTACAATGCCGTCGTTGCTGTGGCATCGTCGACCGCTCCAGGGGTGTTTGAGACGGATATGCCTTTGTCCAGAAACAAAGCACTCGCGAGTGAGCAATTGCAAAATAGTAGAAAGAGCGAAACGCCGACGCTGACTCACCCTTCCGTTTACACTCTTCAATATCAATCTGATCATACCCGGCACCATTATGCGCGATCCATTTGACACTTGGAGCCAAAGCACGGATGATCTCTTTGTCGAAAACGCCGATGCGATCCGCAGAGGAATTGTGTCTATATACTCCGACAATGCCCGAATATTTCCCACTCGGTTTGAGTTCCTTGAGGAATTCCGCACGAGTGGATGAATCCATACGCTTTGGGGATATCAATCTCGGCGACACATACAGAGAAAAACATGTCACCCACGACGACTTCTGTAATATCACGGAAAAGATTCTTCACCTCATCATGCGCCCAAACGATGTCACCTATGATATACCATAGAAGGGTTATATCTCTGTAGCACTTGCTGAGGTCACTGGGGGATAACGCTTACCGCAAATCATTACTCGAGTCATGCTTGCTCGACGTCTCCGAGTCACGGCGGAATTTCCAGAGTAAGGGTTGAATGGGGTTTTTCTGCAGCTCTCACCTTGAGTATCTCTTTATGTCAGACCAAAAGGGTGCTAAACCCCCAGGACTTAGCGAAAGGTACCGGGTACGGATAAGCATCGATTGTGTCACAGGACCAAATTTAAGTTCGCGGAGATGGGTCGAAATATCACGGCATCTCGAATGTAAGCTCGCGCTCAAGCTCTGGTCGTTGTTACTATAGGAAGCAGTCACGGTGATGGATAGCACAGCGGGGAACCACTGCGGGAAGCCGAATAACCCTTAACGGCCTTAACCCTAGTCTCCTGACACGGATTCTAACCCTAACACAAATGCGTTCTAACGAAGAGCTTATGCAGACGATTTGAGAACAATTGTAAGGTATTGACGTAGAAAAACGAACAAATACGATACGAGACAGTTGAATATATTTAAAAATACTCCGTCCAAGGTGAAGTTGACGTAGGAATGACGAGACCAAAAGAAAAAGGGAAAATATTGTGGGTACGCTTCCTGACATGCTGAATTATTGACATGTTGTACTGAAACACAGTTAATAACGGAAAAGGGTTGGTAATAAATAAATAAATCAACGCACGACAATGGGTAAGCTAGTTGCAAGATATGCAATCCGGCTCACGCTTTCAGTCTGCGGGTGACGGGGTAGGCTCGCGCTTCCAGTGTGCAGGAGAGGCTTCACGCTTCCAGTCTGCAGGGGAAGGCTCACGCTTCCAATCTGCGGGCGACGCCTCGCGCTTCCAGTCTGCAGGGGACGCCTCACGCTTCCAATCCGCGGGCGACGCCTCGCGCTTCCAGTCTGCAGGAGACGCCTCACGCTTCCAATCTGCGGGCGACGCCTCGCGCTTCCAGTCTGCAGGAGAGGCTTCACGCTTCCAATCCGCGGGCGACGCCTCGCGCTTCCAATCTGCAGGAGAAGGCTCACGCTTCCAGTCTGCAGGGGACGCCTCCCGCTTCCAGTCTGCAGGCGATGCCTCACGCTTCCAATCCGCGGGCGACGCCTCGCGCTTCCAGTCTGCAGGAGAAGGCTCACGCTTCCAGTCTGCAGGAGAGGCTTCACGCTTCCAATCTGCGGGCGACGCCTCCCGCTTCCAGTCTGCAGGGGAAGGCTCACGCTTCCAATCCGCGGGCGACGCCTCGCGCTTCCAGTCTGCAGGAGAAGGCTCACGCTTCCAGTCTGCAGGAGAAGGCTCACGCTTCCAGTCTGCAGGAGAGGCTTCACGCTTCCAATCTGCGAGCGACGCCTCCCGCTTCCAGTCTGCAGGGGAAGGCTCACGCTTCCAGTCCGCAGGGGACGCCTCACGCTTCCAATCTGCACGGGCCTCCAATAGAACCTCGCGAGACTCTAATGAGGGGATAACCACTGCTGATGCCACTGCGAAAGGTGGGGGTTATGAGTGCATATATCTCACATGGAAACGTGGGGGGGATGGCGAACGTACCACAAGCCAAAGCGAGAAGTACGAAGACTTTTAATTGCATTGTGCGCGATATCAATAGGGGGATGTGAGACTGGTGGGCTTATCGTTGCGTTTATATACCCTGATCCACTCACGGCAGGCTGAGGATAGGAACGGCCGCATACCTTGACAGCATGGTAAGCCAGTTACTGTATCACTGTCGACGCTCCAAGTCGGAGAGATATGATGAATCATACGTTTTGTGCTTTCGCCGGGCTTTCCGACATTCCTTGTTGGAGGGGTATGGGAGACTCGGACCTACTGAGGTGTTTTGAAAAATTTTATGCAGGTCACTCTCGAGCTCTTGATCATTCTGCAGAGATATTTGGGACACATTAGAGATATTCGCCTAGGTAACAAGTCGTACCTGGATGAACGAATAGCTATATGTAGGTGTTGTGGAGAAATATGTCTAACGATGAGACCGGGCTGTGGCGGGGTTCACCTCGGCGCACGGCTATTTCGCCAGACGCAAAGCTCCAATTCGAAAAGGCGAAGCAACGAGATAGGATCGACGATACATGACAGCATGATAGGGTTGTAGCTACAGCAACAAGAAAAAAAGCAACAGTTTCGAGTAAAATGTTATCGGCCGATTAATTCAAATTCTGCAACTTCATCCATACCTTGTCGTTAGCATTAAAATCAACGCCCTTGCCCATCCACCACTCTCTCGCATCCTCGCCGCCTCCAATAGCATCTTCCAATGCTTCCTCAATATCACACATACGATACTGAATTGGCAACCCACACTTATCCCACCACTCCAGGACTTCCGGTCGATTGTGCTTCGTCGCCCCTGTCAACGCCTCCTGATCGAACATCAACTGCAACCCGCTGCCTAACCACCAATCAAGTACCTCAACCTTGCCATGACAACTGGCGTGGTACAACGCGTGCCGATCGTACTTGAATTCTAGCTGCGACGCAGCCCACCATTCCAGAACCTTGACGTGACCTGCGGTGCTGGCCATATCCATCACGCGCCCAATTTTAAGCGGAAGCCCGCGTGACTTATTTTGAGCTTTCCACCAAGCCAAGACTGCGATTTGGTTTTTGGAGCTGGCGTACTCCAGTGCGGCTTCGGTGTATTTAAAGGTGAGGTCTGATGTTAACCACCAGTTCAAGGAGGCTATTTGGCCGTTACGGGATGCCCCTGCGATGGATTCTGCGATGGACTCGGGTTTCGGAGGGAGGATCAAGTCGGGGTGGGATTCGAATGCGTGTTTCCACCACGACAGGACGGCCGTGCGTCCGTGCCGTGAGGCTTTCATAGGGATGAGATCATCTTTGAATATTAAGCGAAACAGGGAACGATGTTGCGTGAGGAGGAACTCGAGAACATGGATGTATCCAAAACGGACTGCGAGTCCTGCCCCGATCTTTGTTGGTGGATTGTTGGATGGGTCAGATGCGTGAATGAGAGGGAGATAACCGGCCAGCATTGCGTGATCTGTGAATGACGCACGGGACCATTCCAAAGGTCGTGCCAAGGACGTTGGCACTCCTACTGCTTTTGCTAGCTCCCAATCGCCGACATGCTCCATGATGTCAGCGAGAATCTCAACCGGTAAATCGGGCAACATAGAAGCAGCGCCTCTGGGTCGTTGTTTGTAAGTGGTATCTAGCGTCAATTGGTGTTGGGTGCCATTATGAGAGTTTGGGAAGTGATAAGTGTGAAAGTCATGATGGGCTAGACGGGAAGCGAGGTCGTGGTCTGTGTTTCCTGAGACGGGGAGGTTGCGCACTTGGAGAAAAAGAACTAGTTCGTCGTGGGTGAGTCGTTGGTAGACTTGGTGTACTATTGCTAAGGGAGATTCATTATTCTAGGTATAGAATGCAGCGTCAGAATTGCACGGATAAGTTTTCCTGTCGCTTACCGCCATACGCAAGAGAAAAAAAAGTTCTGGCAAAGGGTATATACCACCGTGACGGTGACGTGACGCCGGTACAGAATCAGCAGCCAGTTCGCAGGTCACTTGCAGGAATCGACTCGAAAAGAACTTTGTTTGATATACTGGACGCGATGGTGTACCAACGGGAGTCCGTTGCACAGTGGCACTTCTTCGTTCCTACTTCGATATCAATAGTAGGGGCCCGTGAGGTATGTCCGAGTCGGCGCTTGGTGGTTCAGTTGGAACACATCTTATACATTATCACAAGCGTGCTATCACCGCCATTCAATGAATTCGGTGTTAGAATTGTACTTCGGCGTACAATATTATTGACGGTTGGTCTCGACTTGTAAATCCTCAAAGAAGTGAGTATCGTGTTTTTGATTTACAAACATAGTGCACTGAAACTGAGCCCCTTTCAGCTCCCACTGCAGCATGACCGCCATTGTCCTACCTGTCTTGAACTATCAGCCAGACCAAATCTACAACAATGCCGTGTTTCAAGTGCGTACATGACTTGCTGGCAATATCTGGGGTGTTGGCTCAAAGTCGATTGCAGCGTTATCTGCGGAAAGACCTTACTGTTGAACACCGGGTTGGCACTCTATGGATGAGCCTATTGCAATTCTACTTCCCCCCGGCAGAAGGCTATATGATAACCCCCGAATACTATGTTGAAGCAGACAAGAAGGTGGATCTTCTGGTCGTGTACATCAACCTCGATGAGCTTGCGGATGACGAGACATGGGTGTTGGTTGTCGATTACAAGGGTAAAGGGCAGGCAACGTTCGACTCGGCCTACAAGCAGTTCGAAGGTTACTGTAAAAGCAGAGGTGTTCCGAATTCCAACGGTCGCATTGCGGGTGTGTTGGCAATTGGGCGAAAGGCGAAGTTTTTCAACATTCAAGGGGTTCCTGGGCCTACAACAATCTATCAAGTGGCACCAGACGACGATATAGATGAAAACACGCCGGTGGATATCGGAGACGATGCGGGAATAGTTCACAGCATGATGGTGAAGTACAAGACGGCAGCAGGGGATTACTGGAATTAAGTGTATCAACAGCCATGGATACCTGCGATAATCACAGGGGACTCGATATTCATGCGGTACTGCGTAATCTAATAAGATAAGAATTTACACGAACAAGAAATTGAAACGTGGCGGAAGGGTCTTGTCTCCGAATTGCTGTCGCATAATGACAATACGGAAAAAGAACCTCGCTCGAAAGGCTGCTTGGCTAGCTTTCGGTCTCGTTGCGCTCGCCGCCGTTCGGTCAACTGCAGACGACCCGTCCGACGTCTCTGACGCCAAAGTATTAGGTCCTGAAGGAGACGTGAGTCGATTTTGTTTGCTGTCGTTCCCCTGCGATACTCACCTGCATACTTAGGCCTCGCGGGTCTCTTCGGCGTTACCTCCAGAAGTACATGACGATGCAGCGGTGAGTTGCCATTTCTTGACGGTCGGATGTGCGATTGTCACCTGCACAATGTTTCTTGATAACCTCGCTCGAACCCTCTCATCCACATCTCTTTCAGATTACCGCATCTCAGCAGGAGCTTGACCAGGCAGCTGAAGGTATGTCAGACACAAATTTCAGATGCTAGCCTGTCTTGATACACATATATATGACAGCTGCAAGGGCATACAAACAGGCCCTCTTCACCCTTTCCACTCTAACAGCACATCCTCCATCATACACACAGGACCCGTCCTTTGGCTCCTACACCGTGAACCCTACTTCAATTCTGTCTTCTTTTGCTCAAAACCAAGGCCCCTTAGGAAGCGCCATTCGTATCATCATCAAACTCCAACAACAGTCATGGCTACCTCGTTTCCTGTCTGGGTTTGGAAAGGAGAGTTTGGGTTTGGGTGCTTCCAGAAAAAAGGATGACGAGATGCGTGGAAAGGCGATCAAAGTCGTAGATTTATTGCAGCATTCCACTGAACTAGGTCATTCGGATGCATTATATACCCTTGCTCAAATATCTCTGGTACGTCTGTCCCTCTGCCTCTCTTGCATACAATTCACTCTGCCAAAGTTCCCCCCCAATATTTATTTTTCTTCCGATCCTGTCCTCGCATTCGACGCTCTAACCACGCACGCCGAAGTCACGGGAAACGCCTCTTCGCAATCATTGCTTGCCTTTTTCTATGCTACAGGTTATCACGGAATCGTCCCGATTGACCAAGCCAAAGCTCAACTATACTACACATTT
This sequence comes from Hygrophorus pudorinus, assembly GCA_003314045.1. Lineage (NCBI taxonomy): Eukaryota > Fungi > Basidiomycota > Agaricomycetes > Agaricales > Hygrophoraceae > Hygrophorus > Hygrophorus pudorinus. The sequence continues at coordinate 27,708 of QLPF01001251.1, forward strand.
GCTGCACACGGAGGCGACAAAGGCGCCCAAATGGCCCTAGGCTATCGATATTGGGCTGGAATTAGTTCTCTCGAGGATTGTGGGAGGGCGTTAGAGTGGTACGAGATGGCCTCGGAACAAGGTAGGTCCCAACGTCTGCTAGGGATCATCAGCAGGTAACGTCAGTTGTAGCCATGGCCGCATTTCTCTCTGGACCTCCTGGCGGCAGGAGCCTTCCACAGACGTCTACTCGACTTTCTGATCTTGATGGTGGTGTATATGGGCCAGGGGCGAGCGTTGCATCCACTGGGTTGAATGCACAACGGCCAGCCGTCAAAGCAGGCATGGCCCGTGCTGCTGGAGAGACATGGGAGGACGTTCTTGAATACTACTTGGTACACATCCAAGCTCTATCCCTACCTCCATCGTGGTTTTAATCTTCCTTTCTGCCTAGTTTAATGCTGACCGTGGCGAAACGGATTTCGCATACCGGCTGGGGAAAATATTCTATCAGGGAAGCATCTACGCTGCCGTTGGCGGTATTGCCTCAGGGAGTGAAGGCGTTGGCGCCATCCCCCGCGACCTCCCTCGTGCTCGATACTACTTCCTTCGCATAGCCCGTCAAGTCTGGCCCCGAGACCCTCCCAACCCGTCTCACTACACCCCTCCCGCGATCAAAGACGATAATCACGGTCCGGTCGGACATGCTGCTGCGAGCGCCGGCTATCTCGGGCGCATGTACCTCAGGGGAGAAGGCATGAAGGCCGATCCGGTGATGGCGAAGATGTGGTTTGATCGTGGAGCGGAGCATGGTGATAGGGAGTGTCATAATGCGTTGGGGATTATTTGGAGGGACGGCTTGGTGCATGGGAAGACGGATTTGAAGAAGGCCTTGATGTATTTCAGCATTGCGGCTGGGCAGGAGTTGGCAGAAGCACAGGTTAACCTTGGGAAATATCATTACGGTATGTGTATCTCACTCGCAGAGCACATCGTGATTCATAGGCAACCCGGTATAGAGCGCGGCGAGCTGAAACTAGCGACGACTTACTTCGAGACGGCCATCCGCCATGGCTCACCATTCGAAGCATATTTTTATCTCGCTGAAATTCAGGCTACCCAGACACACCTCCCGTCAATTCCTCCAGAAATGGTGACTGGTTTCTGTGGTATAGCCGTTTCGTTCCATAAACTCGTGGCGGAGAGAGGCGTCTGGGATGATGATCTGCTTCGGGATGCTGAGATTGCATGGCTGTCAGGAACTGATAGAGGCAAGGAAATTTCGATGTTGAAGTGGTGGATAGCGGCCGAGCGGGGTTCGGAGATCGCGCAGAATAATCTGGCTCATGTTCTAGACCAAGGTCAACTTTTTGCTCTGTCCGTTGGGAGACTTGATCTGAACAAAATGTGTAGATCGGAGTATTCTGAGGTTAACTCGTTTCTCACCCATGACGCCCTCGAATGACACGGCCAGACTTGCCTTGACGCAGTGGACTCGCTCAGCTCATCAGCACAATGTCGATGCCCTAGTTAAAGTAGGCGACTACTACTACCATGGCCTCGGCGTTTCGGAGGATTCAGACGCCATTCGATTGGAGAAGGCCGCTAGATATTATCAGTCTGCTGCAGATACACAGGTTAGTGCTCTGGCGATGTGGAACCTGGGATGGATGTACGAGAATGGCGTGGGCGTGCCTCAGGTATGTGTCTGTTTCTGAATTATGTTTACCATTAAACTTTACTTCTGTAGGATTTCCATCTCGCTAAACGGCATTACGACCTGGCACTTGAGACGAATACGGAGGCGTATTTGCCGGTTCTGCTCTCTCTTGGCAAACTGTATGTGCGCAGCATCTGGCACACACTCATGGGTGGCCAGGGGGGCCTCAACCTGTGGAATTTGGAAGGCGAAGACACTGGTGCGCTTTTATTTACAGTCTACGGTTTTGCGACAAGTAGGCTGACTCGGAGGTTATTTCAGCCTCGCAAAGTGGCGGGAATCGAGAACTTGATGGAGGTAAAGCAGATGAAGTTCCTGAAAGTGCACCAGGAGGTGACAGCATGGCGATCGAAGAAGAAGATGGACCCTGGTATATGGGCAAAGCTAGAGAAGAATTTCGTCGGCGGAGGCAAGGAAACAACGGAGGCAGGCCCCAGGCGGAAGAGGAGGACCCCATCCAGGTCCGTGCATTCTTGATAATATTATTTCCCTTCTCACTGGAAGTTGTTGCTGTCAGTGGGCCCGAGACCGCAGGAATGCAGAGCAAGACCGAGACAGCGATTTCGGCCCTGAAGACTACTTTGATGGCGCTATGAGGGGCGGGGCTCGCGGGGAAGAAAACGTTGGCGAGTTCAGTGAGACGCTGCTGATATTGATCCTCTGCCTGCTTGTGTCAGTGCTATTGTACGTGCGGACACGGCTGGTCGATCGACTGCGAAGGGTGGAGCAACAGGCCCAGCCGGAGGGGGGGAATGGTAACGGACCACCAGAACCTGAACCGAACTTGGGAGTTTTTCCCCCAGCAGGAGATGCGGCTAGGGATGAGTGGGCAATTTTGAGATAAACTATACATGCTACAGTGTATACAGCCAGCCATGTACTTTTTGTTTGTTGCTGCATGTATAACTCCGCGGCGACGACCTGAGCGGCACTGCCGCTTCTTTCTGCCGACCAACTCGGAATACTTAACTGCATTACCGTGATCCAGCGGACAACTCCAACTTTGAAAGTTCTAGTCGTCCACCACCCCCGTCGTTCTGCTCTGGTCATTGGTTGAGCGCCACAATCTCCCATGAGCTTCGAACCCAGCACCCTTGAGCCGCAGATCCGGCAAATTTTAACCGCTCCCGGGATCGACCTAGACACAATCAGTGCGAAGAAAGTTCGAAAGCAGTTGCTCGAACTTGTACCGGGATTGACCGCAGAGCTTTTGAGAGAGCATAAGGATGCCGTGGGTGTAGTAATTGCGAGCGTCTTTGATCAAGTGAGCGCTCAGGTAGCGGAGACAAGGCGACAAGACGAGGTCGCAGAGGAGGGGCGTGTCTCGGGGGGATGGACGAATTCAGAAGATAATGACGAATCTGAAGCGGCGGGACAGGACGGACTCGGAGGCGAGATAGAAGGAGATGATGGGGTGTATGTCTCGCGGAAAAGGACTTCAGAAGAAATGGATCAGGTTGCAGAGGAAGATGACGACGACGATGTTGCTGCGCCACCCTCCAAAAAAACAAAAAAAACAAGAGAGCTGTCTGATGCGGAACTCGCACGCCAGCTGTCAAGTGAAATCAATGGTCGCACAAGGAGGAACGCAGGATCGAAGATACGAGCGTCGGTGAGCGGGTCGGCGAAGAAGCCTAGGAAATTGAAAAGTGCGGCAATGGTGGATACTGACGAGGATGGCGATGACGAGGACGATAATAGTGACACGGGAAGCGGGAAGAGGAAGGCGAAGCTCAAAACGAAATCAGGCGGAGGGCGCGCAAAGGGCGGCTTCGCAAAGGAGTATGCACTGAGGTAGATTCAATTCGCAAACCCTTCTACCCTTGCACGCATATACTGATCTTTTTACGCTACCAAGTGAGCCTTTGGCGGCTGTATTAAATATCGACAAGCTCTCTCGTCCGCAGGTCGTAAAACATCTGTGGATCTATATCAAGGGCAACGAACTGCAAAACCCAAGGAACAAACGCGAAATTATATGCAACGGAGCATTCAAGGCAATTTTCAAAGTTGACAAGATTAATATGTTCCAGATGAACCGGGTATTGGGCCAGTACGTTATTCCTCTGTGATTTAGCACCTCCAAATCCCTTACCTTGTTTTTCTATTCGCTACAATGTTTCCTCTAGACACTTGCACGAGAGTGAAGGATGACATCCCCCTCGCAAGCACAACCAACAACAATGGCTTGGCATTGTCTGCACGTTTGATACTCACTTTCTCATTTTCTTTTCTACTTGTTTTTACTTGTGAAATCCAGTTACAGGCCACTCATCATTTGTGCGGAGGCATCCTGCGTCTGTCAACTGTGATTGTTATATTTTATTGGCTCAGGATTGTTGTCATAGTATATCTTAGTATGTGCATTCACTTTGTTGGCACTTATGCTTGTAATTTATACATACTTTACACGGAACAGAGAGAAGACGCTGGAATTCCACCCCGTGAGTGAAAGGAGCAAACATGTCCCGGTAACGGCAAACCTTGCTTCTTGGTTCGGCATAAAGCAGTGATGGCGAACTCGGACTACGACAACACGAAGCGAGAATGAGCCAGAGTATATGTGTGTGTGAATTAGGTATCGTTGCCGGCAGGAAAAGCCTCCATGTCGAGCTACGTGTTCGCTTCCCCTGTCCCCCTTACTGGCTTTTTTTCATGACCTAATTACGCAGCATTTACAGCATGCAGTGAGGCGTTGAATGGCCAAAGTCCGAGCACGGGATGCTAATTATAAGCCGCTGTGAGCTCATGTCAGGGGAATGAGAGTTACTGAACCCGAACGAAGTGAGACTTCGGCGGCGGGGGCCATATGAAGACCGGCTTCAAGCAGTATACTGCAAAGTCTGCAATGGGACGGGATAAGCTTCGGGATAAACATAGACATAGCTTCGGACCGGAAACAACCTCAGGCAGTTCCTCAGGGCTCTGCTCATGCTTACCACACTTCACAAGCTTCTCAGCGCAATAACCTTCTTCCTTGGATTTCGGTGCTTGTGGACATCTCCGTGAAACAAGAACATATGTCAACAAGTCCACCAAGTATGCCGAAAAAGAAAAATCTGTCCGATTATAAACTGTCTCCTGTCAGCACTCCATAAGCTTATCCGCTTATTTTATTATCCAGTTGGGAGTGATATCCGTGCCCACACTGTCCTAGTTGTACCGAGTATCAAACGAAGTCAGAGCCTGTTGATAGCCGAATGGTGAGAGAGCTTACTACACCACATTCGTAACGGTTTCATTCAGTTCCTGTTTCCCCTGTAACATGTCCTGAACTTGAAGGCAGTCGGCCGCCATGAAAATTTTAGCAGAATTGTCGTGTAGGCATAGACAACCATCCTAGAATATAATGTCAGATGATGCTTAGAACACGGCAGATGCGAGCATACCTGAAGAGCCCACCACGCAAGACATCGACCCGCAAATTGGCCTTTGAGAATAGTGGAGGAAATAATTCCAGAAATCCGTTCTGGCTTCTTATCGTCCGGGAAATATATAGCAGCCCGTACATACAGCCAGAGCGTTTCACGGAACGGATAGCACGTCACGAGTGACAGGGCGTGCTCGTAGACCGAGGCGGGATCGATGATATCCAGATGAGGGGTGGGATGATCTTGAAGGCGTCGAGTCAAATTGCAAAGATGATGCACCGACGAGTGATCTGACACATGCTGTTCGACCCACTGTCGCAGGCGCAAAAACTCAGCGACAAGGACATCCATGTGGCGAGAATTTACGGGATAGAACTGCGAGGAAGAATGAAGTGCCTCCATGCAAAGATTCCAGTGATTCCATGCGTAGTAGTTGCGTGGGTAGATTTCGCATGCCTTCGAAACCAAATCAAATTCTTTCTGGATGACCGCCGGAGGAATATCTAGGGGTGGCGAACATAAACTATCACTGGATTTCCCGCCCGTGTTATTCATTTTGGGGTAGAGAAGTCTCAATAACCATCTCCGGTGGTCCCACAGGATGCATTCTTTGGCACATTCACGAGCTGATTGCAATGCAGTGGTAAAATCCAATTCTCGGTGTGGGTTTAGACGACCTTCCTGAACGAGATTCTTTCGTGCGTTCAGAGCTGTTTGATGCGCCGGATTAGCGAGAAGAAGGACGCTTGATGAAGCAATCAAGTTTAGCGTATGCGTGGAACGACTCATCCCTCCCACCGTCAAAACACCTTTCTTGGCTTCCTTGAATATGACGATCGCTGTCATATACGACTCATATAGAAACCTTTTAGGAACGCCTAGGTTTCCTTCCACGAGAACGTAGGGAGTGTCCGAGTCGGTAATCCAGTCGCGCGCATCTCCTGGAAGAATTTCAATGGACAGCCTGCGCAGGTTTAGCCTTCGGTGGTAAATGATGTAAAGTGACCCACGGGGGCTCTTGTAGTAGCGTTGCTAAGGCGTACATTGCAGGAGCACCTCCCATCCGCGCTCATTGGCGTTATAACTGTTTACCCCTATTTGCATTTCTCCCGTTTTGGCCTGAGAATGCTCCGAGTGGCCGCTCGAGGGTTTTGGCAGCATCCCAATCGCCTTTCACTTCAACCTATCAAATATTATTCAAGACGCAGCAATATGTCTTCGTCTCCAAAAACTCTTGACTTCTATGCTGGTCCGTTGGTCTGGATCGATTGCGAGATGACAGGTCTCAATCCTCGTAAAGACAAAATTCTTGAGATCGCTGTACGCCTCTTCTTCTGAGTCAAATGCGATGCAAAGGAGGAGTTTCATGTGTAACATAGGTTATAATCACCAACGGAAACTTGGAATTGGTCGACGATGGCATAGAATTCGTAATCAAAACGGCGAAAGAGGATCTGGATGGGTAGGTATCTAGCCGCTTCCAATCGTATTCGGCGGTTCATCCTCAATCCCGAAATGCAGCATGGACGAATGGTGTACAAAACAACACGGATCGGTACACACACTCCATTCTGACTGGTTAACGCTCGGATTAATCATCCAACTCACAGTCCGGTTTGACCCAAAGTTGTCTAAATTCTCCATATTCGACCGAATTTGTCTCCCAGGCTATCCTTTCTTACGTCAGGAAATGGATCCCGTATCCCAAGATTGGCGTCCTCGCAGGAAACTCAGTTCACGTAGACAGAGCGTTTCTGGCCGAAGAGATGCCAGAGCTGGTTGACTGGCTCCACTATCGGTATCTGTCGTCTCTTTGAATTATCACTGACATTGCGCTGATTATTTCGTCTTCACTTAGAATCGTCGGTGAGCTTTGCACTATCATTTGACAAGAAGCCGATCTTAATTACCGCTGTGGAAGACGTATCTTCTGTAAAGGTAAGATCGGCGATAAATTTGCCTTCTACGTTGTACTTATCATGCCTTTCTGACAAGGAACTGTGCCGTCGGTGGTATCCGTCTCGTGGTTCACCAAAGCACCCAGAGACCAATCACCGGTATGGATATATTTCATTCCCCATATCAATGACTCATGGCTATCTAGTGCTTTAGATGACATCCGCGGATCGATAAAAGGTAATGTGGCTGTAGTTGCCTTCGTTTCACTCGATCTAGACTGACCAGAATGTATTCTGGTAGAGCTGGGATGGTACCGTGAAAATATTTTTGTACCTGCCGACTCACCAAGGGCGCACCAGCGCCCTTAAACTTCGGGGTCAAATAAGCTTTCATAGGCCCCAGGGATTTGTCATCTGTGTTCATCGTGTTCAGGATGACTTTACGTATTGCGCTTCACAGTGAGTATACAAAGTCTTTCATGTCATGCGCCAGCAAAGAGCATGGTATGAGCATCGTGTTGCCAGTTCCCCCAGCAAAATAATTGTAGTGTACAACAAAATGGTTATACGCGGCGAAGGACAATTTCCTACATACCAAAATAAGGGGAAGGTGCCAAGCATCTAGTGTTTACTACAGTATGATCGTCCAAGATAATTAATGAGCAGGGCCCATAATAATATGCTACTAGTGGTAAAATAAGATATGCTCCAGAAAAGAATCTCAAAGTCCCATAAAAAATCTCAAAAGTCCCATAGAGTTCCCTATAGTGCGACAACGTCAGCCGAATTCGCGTATTGAAGGAGTGAGCAACTCACGAAGGCTGGAATGCCAGCTTCCTTGCAGCCTTCCATCATCTCCTTATTCCCTTGATAATTGGACGTTATAAATACAACCTCGGCCTGCCAAGAGGCGTATGTCTCTCTTATAAGCTTCATGACATCAGGTCGTCCCCCTAGAATGCGCGCCGAAATCCTCAGCAAAGATGCAATATAAGCCAAAGTGGCAGCTTACCTCGTTTCTTTGAATCCCACAGTGTCAACCGTTCCGGTCCAAGATTATTATGTATAAGGCCCGATATTGTTGGGCCAAACGTTTTTTCCTGATCTGAGCCGATCCAGATAAGGTACCTGTTGTAAATATAAGTAATCAGGATCTGGTAAATGATGGAGCTGGTCTTGGCGGAGAGGGAACTAACCAGTTAGGACTCTACAGCAAGCGCAACATTAAGACGGTACAGAATACTTTGAGAAATAACGGCCTACCTGCAAGCATGTCGAAAGAGCGGCACCTAGACCTGTGCCGGTACAAACTCGAATACCCCTCTTGTACAATGTGGACGAATTAGAAACTCCGGCAAACTAGAATACAACAGTCATGATGAAATTCTGATTTACACCACAATATTACTTACCTTGAGCTGGCGGGTCCAAAGGGTTTTGGGAGGGTCATCCACAAGCGATCGTGTGAAATCCCCTTGAACTCCGCATATCAAGTAATGATATTTCGCCTGCTTGCCTTCGCTGCGGAGACAGTGCCTGTAAATACCCTGCGCGGGAAGATGACGATGAAAAATCCCTCACGAGACGATTCCAAAGGCGTGATACTCCATGATAGAACCTCGAGATATCCTCGCCAGCAGACCTTGTTGCATCCCGCGTTCGAAGCGGACAATGGCGGCCTTTGGCGATGGCTGAAAGCGTATTAAAAAAACAAAATAATGGGCGAAGGAGCAGACTTACGATTTCCACTTCGACTTTCACCTCGCGGACGGTGACCCAAGGAATGATGATGCTGCAAGGCCGAAGGTTAGATGACGTGTAACGAGGAAATAAGCTACACATACAAGACAGTCATGAAAAAGGCAAACCAGAAGTCCTGTTGCCGAAGAACGTGGATACCGTTTGGGTTCCACGAGTGCGTATTAAGATCGTAGGAATCTCCTAGGATCACGAATACCCATGCTGTTCAAGTTATGTTCAGTACGGCATCAAACAAGATAGACCAGGGAATGGTGATATAAAAATCAAATACTCACTACAGAGAAGACCAAGCCTGAAAGTTAAATATGAGTCAACTTTTGTCAACACAGACCACAAAATAACACTAACCAGCCAATGAATCGGTGATGACGCTCAAAAGCACTATAAAACTCGTTAGTTAGAGGGAACCAAGTAGAGGTGTATGGGCGCGCACTTGTGATGGTTATTACGGACCCATGGAAGGGCACTTAGAATACTGACGGACACAGCTAGATTCGTGAGCACACCCATGATGAGCACTGCATCGTGATTGTTCTTGTGGTCTATCATTATCAACACCACACGGAAAATAAGCCAAACGAATCCCGATGTTGCGCAGCCGGAGTGGATTCCTCCGAGATGTTGTAACACAGAAGTACATCCCAAACGAAACCAGAGGGGAGTCCACTAGAGGGAGAGAAATTGTCAATCGCCAACGTACAGGCACATATAGTTTGCTATCCTGACCTTTGCGAATAATGTATTTATGATCAGATATAAGAATCGGCCGAAAAGTTCGTTGCGCATTATAATTGCAACCTGTAGGTTCCCAAGAACGAATGCGCCTGTATAGTGGCGCGGATAGTGCCATGTGTCGAGAGCAGCCAGAAGCAGGCCAACGAGATTCAGCGATAGCACAAAAGTAAATAATTTCCTGCTTCACGATGAGATTGGGTTATTTCTCGTAGATTACAACTTACCGATAGGTATTGAACCATAATTGGAACCTAATCCAACGGCTTGTTTTCTTCTTCGTGGTCTTCGTTGACTTCTCGTTGTGGCCCTTCTCACTTGCGCGCACCATGTGGGTGGCGGGCGGGCCGGTGTCGGACTTCTCCGTGCTCAGTGATATGTCGATTGCGAGTGGTAGACCGGTTGGTACTGTGAGTAATTTGTCTTGCGGGAAGACTTGATGCATCATCCCCTTTTCAGGATCCTCGATGACGGACATGGAACTCCCTGCAGACATTGGTACGATGTTATAGGTGGCTGGCTACGAACAAACAAGCGGGAGGAGGGAAAGGGCGGAAGTAAAGTTGACACTCCACCTTTGGAGGGCATAAATAGGAGTCTCTGTTGGCGTGTTTTGAGTCAAGCAGTGAGATTCCGAAGGCCATGGTAAGTGCATGGCCGATCCGAGATCCTCGCGAAGGCCACACTGCCCTGCCGGGGGACGCCCTGAGTGATTCGCTGCGCGATGATGATCAACTTGACATGAAGCCCTGAAAACTGATATTCTGTAAACCGGCGAAACTCTGCCGCCGCAGCCAGGCCTCAGCGACTTGGGCGCGGCTTCCGTGGCTGACCCGGCAGCCTTGTGTCTATCAGATTGCTCCAGAGAATTGCACAGATTAGCCGAATTTTTGGCTTGATTGACAAGTGAGCATGATATCGATGAGAACTTTTGAGAAGACGTGTTACAGCAGAAAATACAACCTACTAAATTCAGTAATGCCACGAGGTCGTGGACGGGCGTCTACGCCGTCACGTTTTCTGTTTTCCTCCCGCATGGCATGGCATTCAAGTTACACTTCAAGATCATTCGTGCGCGTGGAGGAATCAAAGCACACAGATGCGCGTACTTCTCCGGGCCCGGACATGCTTGGCACTTCTCGCCGTTTCTAAAAGTGTCGCTTGAAGCAGACTGTTCAGGTACTAATGGCTTTCAATTCTTTCCTCTGCCACAGTGAAATTTTCATTGGAACTGCCCCAACCACCGCCGACGTTTGCTTGCATGGACGAAACGTCGGCCTTACGGAGCTCCCGTGCCTGTCAATGTGCGTTGTATATCCTTCAAGTGTCGGGTGTTCTCAATAGCTTTGGCGGCGGCAGTTACATGTCAATGGCCACGGCTTCACTAAGCCGTGAGCTGAGAATGTTTCTTCCCCATCCATCATTGTGCAACCTGTCAGTTCAAACCGACGGCAAGTGTGCCTGTAAACAGGCATCCTGTTTTGTGTGTCGTCTGATACGGGCCGGGCTGTCCGTTCACCTTTACCTCGTCCTCGATCTTCAAGGTTCCGACAACGTGTCAGATTTGAATGGCAAACCCTCAGGCCCTGCGGTGCAATCGCTGCGGGAGCGAATCACGCAAGTCGGTACCTTCCGACTATTGCTCTTACATTTGCAGATAAACGGTATCTATAATCACTGCTTATTCAGGTAATCGACATACTGATGATCAGCGCCCCCTTGAAAATGCCAACAGTTAGCGCGCCGCCAACGGCGTGCGGTGACTTTCGCCTCCGACATATGCGGCGCTAGACTCCCACCGGGAACTCATGCTGCCAATCTCGCAAAAGCACCATCTCGCCAAGGCTGAGAATTTCCACCATTGGTGTTAATTACCTTTGCGTCGACGAATCGCGATAAGTTTCCGAAAGCGACAGACCGAAAGGCCGAATGGTCGGTACCGGTCAGTCCTGAGGAGAGGCTGTCCTTTACATAAATGTATTTGTATGCGTCACCGCCATATCATTGTTTCAAAATGATGTTGATTGCCATTGTATCCTAGATGTACAAGCCCTACCAGTTCCTCACGACATCTAGTAGTACCTCAGTCCGAGTGTCATGTGATACTATCATACTTATGGCATGGAACGGCGCCCTTGCATGTGAAATGTTGAATGGATGAGAACCATATGCAACTTGAATCTATAGCTATATGCAACACGCTGCTATTGTGAGAACCCGGCCCTACGTTGTACCAGCTCATCATGTTTTACTTGTTGTATTTTAATGTTGACAGATTACAATGTGAAGCCGAACACGAACTTGAAGAAGTCTAGAATCCTCCGAAGAGATGTTCGATATTGTTTCCGTTGACCTCAATCACGGTCCTCGGGCAACCAGTGTGCTAATGTTCGCATTCAGGACAATAACAATCTGGCCTCGGGCTACCTATCCTTGTGCATCTGCCTGTACTAATGCTCGGCTGTCATCAGCCGCGGCGGTAAGAACTTGAACATCTGTCAGTAGAACCTGCCCTTGACTTCCACTGTCAGTCAGAAACGACAAAGACTTGGAGACCCGCCGCTTAGGAAAATGGTGGATGCGGAAGCTTCGTCACGGTGTATTTCGGATGCTAGCTGCACAGACCCGCTTATACGCGAGTCACGGCCTCGCCGCATCTCGCTCACTCCAAGTCGCGCTGAAGACAGGTAATGTCCTTCTTGTTAATCATCCGAAGAATAAATTCTAAGACTTGCAATCTCCTGGATACGTGGGTCAAGTACTGAACGGCAAATTCCCGCGTACCATCGCACAGCGCTTAGAAACACACTGTGGGGCATCGGGACTCGTGTTCTACGACGACGGCCTGGGAATGACAGAGATGTTACTAGTATTTGCGACTGTTTGATGTGTTTCTCCTTGCCTACTTTCATACGGAAAGACGTACTAACAAATTGCTGATAAGGATCGGCGAACTTCCGGACAAATGTTGCTACCAAGTTGAAGATCGCTCCGAGCTCCTGGATGTCAGCCGGCTCAAGCCGTAGGTCAAAGTCCAGAACAAGGCTCTCCTTCTACGCAGTGCTCACTCATGGGGATGAAGGCGGTGGTACATCTGCTCGTGGAGTGGCCGTGGGTTCGCCACGACAGACGAAAATAATAACATACCGGTAAGGATATGATTGTGGGACAACTTGTAGGGATCCATCATTGAACGATCATGATAACCGAATTGAATTGCCAGGACAGAACAATGATGAGTGAGCGTATAGTATTGTACCGGCGCGCGTTAGGGTTATAGTGATGCACGTGATCTGATTAGGCCATTTTGGTAACAGCAAGTCTTGCGAAAATTTTATCTTGAGTGAGTCAGTCCAGACATCCGAGTCACATCTGGACGGTCGGTGTCTTGAGAAACTCAGAAATGAGCTTCATACGTTTGCAGCCCATCTGGACCAGACATTTTGTTAAACCCCGCACTCGTTTCATTCATGCAAGTCCATCCCGCTTTGCTTTCCTTCCAACCCAGTCTTTGCGAGCCGTTGCAGCACCGGCAGTCGGTGCTTACACTCCAAACAAGGGTGAACATGTGTTAAACTCCCCCTCCGAATTGGCTCGCAGAATATCTGCTAAGGTCCTTCCAAAACTTCCTCGACCCGATGTCCAAAAAGTGGTCGTTGTAGGCAGCGGTGGCCTCAGCATTGGTCAGGCTGGTGAATTCGATTACTCGGGCTCTCAGGCGTTAAAAGCTCTCAGCGAGGAAGGCGTAGAGGCCGTTCTCATCAACCCGAACATTGCAACTTGGCAAACATCTCATCAGCTGGCCTCCGAGGTTTACTTCTTGCCTATCACTGCCGACTATGTCGCCTACGTTTTGGAAAAGGAGCGACCCGATGGAATCCTTCTCACTTTTGGTGGTCAAAGTGCTCTGAATGTCGGTATCGAGTTGGACAGAATGGGCGTCCTTGAGCGTCTGGGTGTCAAGGTTCTGGGAACACCTATCAGGACCCTTGAGGTATCCGAAGATCGGGAACTTTTCGTCAAGGCTTTGAAGGGTGCGTAATTTTTGATTTTGAGAGTGCTTGATATCGAGTGACGTCTCTCCAGAGATTGACATACCAGTGGCTCAATCTACGGCTGTATCGACTGTCAACGCGGCTCTCCAAGCGGCCGAGGTTATTGGTTATCCGGTCATCTTACGTTCTGCGTTTACTCTCGGAGGTCTGGGCTCTGGTTTTGCAAATAATCCGGAAGAGCTGCGCGATCTATCTGCCAAGGGCCTTAGTCTGAGTCCCCAAGTTCTTATCGAACGTAGCATGAAAGGCTGGAAGGAACTTGAATACGAGGTGGTTCGAGACGGCGCCGACGTACGATCTTCACCCTTTCTTTCTGTGTTTGATTTTCAAAAGTGTTGCAATTTGCACAGAATACGATCATTTGCTGTAACATGGAGAACTTTGACCCACTCGGTACGCACACGGGTGACTCAATCGTTGTCGCACCGTCCCAGACACTGCCCGATGACGAGTACCACATGCTACGAAGTGCCGCCATCAAGGTCATTCGTCATCTCGGCGTCGTCGGCGAGTGTAACATTCAGTATGCCCTCAACCCGATGTCCAAAGAATATTGCGTCATTGAGGTGAACGCTCGGTGAGAAATCTGTCTTCGCGGTTTCAATCTGTCACTGACGTCAATTCTTCATTTCAGTCTAAGTCGATCAAGGTTCGCTCACCTGTTCATGGTTCCCACTCATACGTTTTAAATCGAATATACAGTGCTTTGGCTTCTAAGGCGACAGGCTATCCACTCGCGTATACTGCGGCCAAGATTGCACTCGGACACACACTCCCGGAACTTCCCAACGCTGTGACCAAAACGACAACTGCTTGTTTCGAGCCCTCGCTGGACTACATCGTAACAAAAATTCCTAAATGGGATCTTGCCAAATTTTCATCTCAGGTAAATCGTGAGGTAGGCTCCTCTATGAAATCTGTCGGGGAAGTCATGGCTATCGGGCGGACGTTCGAGGAGAGCTTGCAAAAGGCAATCCGACAGGTGGATCCACGGTGGAAAGGTTTCGAGGTATACGTAGAGCCAAAGGACTTGGATGGCGCATTATCACGGCCGACCGATATGAGGCTATTCGCGATTGCATACGCGATGTATAACAAGAACTACACGGTTGATCAATTGCATGACCTGACCAAGATTGACAAGGTAAAGTGAGGGCGCTTCGACGTGCGCTCGTTTGCTGATATACGTTACTACAGTGGTTCCTTTACAAAATCGACAACATTGTTCAGACCCATCACGCTCTCAAAGCCGCTGGCTCCCTAGAAAGAATCGACCACGAGCTGATGAAAACCGCTAAACGCATGGGCTTTGCCGATTCGCAGATCGCAGATATAGTTTCTTCCACCGAGGATACCGTGCGCGCGTACCGAAAATCTCTCAGCATAACACCATTTGTCAAGCGAATCGACACACTAGCAGCCGAGTATCCCGCGCACACAAACTACTTGTATACCACGTACAATGCATCAGAGCATGATGTCGAGTTCGACGAACATGGCACAATGGTCCTCGGCAGTGGGGTGTATCGCATTGGCAGCAGTGTCGAGTTTGATTGGTGTGCCGTAACTTGTGCTCGCAAGCTGAGGGACATGGGCAAGAGGACCATCATGATCAATTACAACCCTGAGACCGTATCTACCGATTTCGACGAGGCTGACAGGCTCTACTTTGAAGAGCTTGGTTTTGAGCGCGTCATGGATATCTACGAACTCGAACAAGCCCAAGGTGTCATCGTCAGCGTGGGTGGTGAGTGATGCCTAAAAGCGAAAGCCTGTTGTTATAAGCTCATAAATCATACAGGCCAACTTCCACAGAATATCGCTCTTCGGTTGAAACAGACTGGCGTCAACGTCCTAGGTACTGATCCAGAGAAGATCGACACTGCTGAGGATCGTCACAAATTCTCATCGGTGCTGGATAAAATTGGTGTCGATCAACCTGAGTGGGTCGAAGTTACGACATTGGACGCCGCCAAAGGGTTCGCAAATAAAGTTGGGTTAGTGGATACCTGGATTCTTCGTCAAAAACCACTAAGCATTGGTTCGCAAAATTAGGTATCCCGTCCTCATCCGGCCTTCATACGTCCTGTCTGGCGCCGCTATGAACGTAGTATTCGAGGAATCTGCTCTTGAGTACAATTTGTCAGCCGCAGCATCCGTCTCACCCCTCCACCCCGTCGTCATCACCAAGTTCATTGACAACGCCCAGGAAATTGACGTCGACGCCGTAGCCCACCAGGGCAAACTTCTCGTGCACGCCGTCTCTGAGCACGTCGAAAATGCTGGGGTCCACTCTGGTGACGCCACGTTGGTCCTTCCGCCTTTCTCTCTTGGTGCCGATGATCTGGCGCGTCTAAAATCGATCGCTGAGAAGGTCGCAGCTGCATTTGAGATTTCTGGGCCCTTCAATATGCAAATCATCAGGAAACCTCCTACATCTGGCGAGGAGGCCGCACTAAAAGTCATCGAATGTAATCTTCGAGCGTCCAGGTCATTCCCCTTCGTATCCAAGGTCCTTGGCCATAATTTTATAGATACGGCGACGGCTGCTATTGTCGGTCATGACGTACCAGAACCTGTAGACATCATGGCGGAAAAACGAGAATACACGTCCATAAAGGTTGCTCAGTTCTCGTGGACCCGGCTGGCAGGTGCCGACCCTTTCCTGGGTGTCGGTCAGTCATTCGGTTTATCACAAGTATCCACTGGCTGACCGACTTTGATCAAAGAAATGGCCAGCACTGGTGAAGTGGCAGGTTTTGGCAAGGATGTTCACGAAGCGTACTGGACTTCACTTCTCAGCACGACCGGGTTCAAAGTCCCCCATGCCGGCTCGGGTGTGCTGCTGGGCGGTGATGTATCCAAGCCAGAGATGAGTACCATAGCCAAGGGCTTAATTGACCTCGGTTTCAAGCTCTACTGTTCATCCCCCGTTGCCGAGAAGTTCTTGAATGAACTACCGTATGTCGTCGCCAAGCGTATCTTCTTCCCCACTAAGGATAAACGGAAACTTCGCGAAGTATTCGACGAGTACGAAATCCAGTGTGTGATCAACATTGCGAAATCGCGTGGACTAGATTTTCTTGATGAAGACTACGTGGCTCGACGGTGTGTTGAAGTCAATCTGCTTGTATTCGTTGATCTAAGTCCTCCTCGATAGAAATGCTGTTGATTTCGGCCTACCGTTGCTCAATAACGCCCGGACAGCACAGTTATTTGTGGAGAGTCTTGCTAAAAAGATTCCTCAAGGAGGTCTTAGGCGTTACAGCGAAGGACGGATTCCCCCGGAGGTTCGATCATGGAGGGAATTCGTGGGGAAACGAGCTTGAAATGGTTTCGGCCATGACGAAAAGGAGCCGCGGAGCTTCATGTATCTACGTATCTTGCTTTGATCATGCATGTTGGCCTTATTTAGATTGGAAGTAAAAAAGGATATCATTGGGTATCCGGTAGGAGATCCTCCGCTGAACACAATTGCTCTACATCCAGTTCACCGCACTCGGTTCTAAACCGCGACAAATCTACATGACTGCATTCGCGATCCATTGCGAATTTCTTACGCAACGAAGGATCTAAAGTTCCCTGAACAACATCTGCCACAAGCCTTCCAATAACCGGAAGGAACTTGTGTCAATGTTGAACACCCGCAAAATTATGCATCGAAAAAACCGCATGGCACTTACCTTATAAGCATGGCCGCTCCCAGCGGTCGCCACTACTAACGAGCTGTCCGAAGGATGACGACTAATAATCCAATCGCCATCCGGCGAATCTGCGTACCTATGACAAACATCATTTTTAGGGTAGCGCTTACAAGGTTACCAGATCGACCGTACCAACAGAGCCGTGTCCCAGAAAACGGTTTCTCAGCAAGATCCGGATAGACTTGCCGAAGGTGATGTCGGAGTGCTCTGGCGGCAGACTTGGGGATGAGCAAGCCGTCTTGCGCGTGGGACGTGACGGTGCGTGGCGTTGACACAGGTGGGCCAGTCGTAGGAATGCGGGTATAGCCGGCAGCATGGATGGCTATCTTCATAATGCCGTCCTTGTTCGGCTGCACACATATTTTAGTGAGTGTAGTAGGGCGACACGGAAGGATCTTACTGGGAACACGTAAAACCCCGAACCAAAGTCCAGAACGACAGGGCAATCTCGATAGTTATCAGTTTCTTCGGGAGTAAGCTGAATGGTTGCGATACTTTGGCTAGAGGAGAAGTACTTAAGGCGATAAGCAGCGATATTGTTATTGGCCGCATACCCGGTGGCAATACATTGCTCGTTAAGACGAAGATCGGGGAACGCCGAAGCCGTCCAAGAACCGGATGCAAGGATGACCACCTGGGCATGGAGCACAGTCCCGTCGGCACAGCGCACACCCGACGTCTTCCCGTTGTGCTGAAGTAACGTTTCTACAGCCTTTCCCGCAAGGACCCGTCCGCCCAAGGCGATCACCTTGTCCATCATAATGGACACACCTTGGGAAGCATGCGCCCAGCCCCCATCTCGATTTAAATAGCCAGTGGCGTCGGAAAATGAGCCTACATTGGCTTGAGAGGGGAAGACTTGGCGTATCGCAGCCGCATGCCCCAACAGCTGTAGCCTGGCGCCCAGCGCGATATCGTTGTAATAAGCGCCATTTGCATACGCTGTCTCGCCCCATTCTGATGTCGAGTCTAGAACGAGGACGCCGGATCTTATAGTTAGTTGGCCTGTGAATGAGACTTTTACAATCTTCTGCGGCTCGGATCTTATCCACGCACTGATGATAGGTATTTCCCCATTCTTTTTCGTCTTTCCATGATTCGATGGCTTCCTGTGCCAATTTGGAATAAAACTGGTCGTTGTACGATGTACGAACCACTATTTTCCGCGAATTGTAAGAGGACCAGAATAAACTGCGAGAGGATCCACCCGCCTTTATTCAAATCCTGACTGGCCGCATCAGGGGCGGGCAAAGTCGGGGATCTGTCTATGACAGTGACATCTTTGTAACCTCTCTTCAAAAGATGATGAGCTGTGGACAGTCCAAAGCACCCACAACCCACGACGAGGGTGGTCATTTCCAGTTGCCAGTGGCATGTGACTTTGAATTATATATATATTCTTGATCATGATCGAGACACACGGCAAAAAATTATTACTGTAACAATAAAAACAGCGCACAAAGTGTCCACCAGAGTTCAAAAATTCTAATTGAACATTACGGCGACAATTCCTTGCAGTTTCCCGTCCCGAATCGCCTGTTGCGTCCGTTTAGCGAGCAGAATGGAATCACATACCAAAAAAAAACTCACCTCGTGAATGAGCGAGATATTCTGGCCAATCGTAACATCCTCAGCGCCAAGGCCGTTGACGAAATGATTGTAATTCTCAGAGCCATGCATACGGATGCCCAGTGTCAGACGGATGAATTCGTATACTGGCCTCGTCTTGTTGAGATGACAGCTCGCGGGCGCAGGTCCCTTTGCTCCGGATAAGTAATCCTGGCGAAGCTCATCCAATAGAGCAGTCGCTTCTGCTGCGACATTGTCGCGGAAGGCAGGGATACGCGTGAGCAACGAGCCTGTGGACGCAAGGTCGGCTAATTGACGGCCTGTGAAGAAGTCGAGGAGGACTGTAGTGCTCGATGCTGCGACTTTCTGCATGCGTGGTACAGCGTCCATTGTGCTGGTCGACATGAGTGTTGCATGCATGGCGTGTGACACCATGGAGGTGATGCTCTTTAACTCGGAAACCGCTAGAGTCGGTCCGAAGGCGTGGTTGAGCTCAGAGCCGATGATTTTGTCGAGACCTTGAGATAGATCATGCTGAAGAGCCCGGAGGTCAAAGGCTTGGCAAAGGGTATATAGGTATGAAGATGTCAATAGCGACAGGACTTCTAGGGAGTTGATCGTGGCACGCGCAGAGATCAGAGCCAGAGAGCTACGGGGGATGTATCAGCCAACTCCCGATCGTTCAAGGACTGGTATCACTTACTTGACAGCTTGATTGTGCATTTCTGCAGATTGGATGTGCGTTGATACTGGGTTGGCGAGATAGCCGAGTTCCCCGACGTACGCAGCAGTAGCAATATCGATGCCTTTGGTGTGATAGTTGAGAGAAGGGTCTGTTGCAGCAAGCGAGGGGGGCAAGCCACGGTTCATTACTGGGTTGATGAGTTCAGTACATTGGGAAAACAGCAGTTTCCCAATGTGATGCAACGCAAGGCGGGTCTTCTCCATGGCGTTGGTAATAGCCATAGCTTGGAAGTTTCCCCCGTGGTGAACCTGGCCAGTCTCACCATCGATCAGCGGGTTGTCGGTGGCTGTAGGAAGAGGGTAAGTAGGTTAATAGGATATTGATAGGGAATACGCGTACTCGAATTGCATTCTATTGTCACGGTGGCGAGGGCAGAGAGGATGTCTTCTACTTGCGGGCCAAGGAACTGAGGAGCCGTGCGCAATGGATAACGATCCTGGCGGAGGGTCCCTTTGTCTTCTTCAATGGACACCTCCTCTTCATGAGTCTCGGCAAACTGACTACCTTCCAGAAGGTCCCAGATATTCTTGGCGGTTTCGACCTAGCACGGGATTTCATGATGAGAATGTCAGTTGCTATGCGAGATCTTGTAATACTCACCTGACCAGGGTGCGGACGGGCAACAGCGTGAATGAAGTGGTCATATGAGCTGCGTGTCCCAAGAAGGGCTTCAGTGCCCATAGCGGTGCAGACTTGTGCGAGGAGGGCGAGATGAACTGCGTCGTTCAACGCAAGAGCTGCCACTGACGCAGAAAATGCAGTTCCGTTGAGAATTCCGAGATGTTCCTTGGATTGGAGGGGAATAGGTTGGATGTTATGTGCCGCGAGCGCTTTACGCGAGGAAACAATTTCACGGGCACCGAAAGCAGCCGGACCATCGAAAACGCGTATTGAGGGATTACCAGTCAGCGTACCAGCAATATAGGAGAGAGAGGAAAGATCTGCACAACAAGGATCAGGGGATGTATTCATGTAGGAAGCCAGGTGAATTTACCTCCAGATGCAGAGATACTTCCGCGCAAAGGGACCACGGGGGTAATGTTAGCCCGCAACAGATCGGACATCTTCTGGATGAGTTCCCATCTGACACCCGAGTGACCGCGGACGAGGGAGTTCATACGAATTAAGATAGCACCCCGAACCCAGGATTCAGGCATACTAGTTGAACTGAGTGGGTCAAGTAATGGAAGCACATTGAGCGCATCTGTCGAAGATGGGAGGATGCCACTGTGTTGGTGCTGGAGAAGCGCACTGCCTAGAGCCAATGTGTCGTCTGTGCGGGTATCAGCTTGAAGGATCAAGAATACCATTAACATTTGGATACCATTAACATTAACAACCCTTCGGGTCACTTCATGCTCACCACTTCCCCCAAAACCAGTGCTGACGCCATAAACACTGAGGCCTTTGTTGACTTTGTCAGTTATGACTTTGCGGCTGTTCGCCACACAGTCTTTGATGCTTGGGGCACCATCTAATTCGACACAGGCGTGATATCGAGCTGCCGCCGTTACAGCTGGGATCGATAGTGTGTGACCATCGACTGTAACGGATTTGCCATTTCTAGAGACCGAAATGAGTACGTTACGGAGATAGACCCTTTTTGGGTAGCAACATACTTATAGCTTTCGAGTTGTTTGAATGAGTCAACGAAGGTGGCGAGCATCGTCGAGGGTTTGGGCTTTGGGGTCGACATCAAAGAAATGCCGTTCAAGTTGACGGTGACACCATTAGTAGACTTTACGGAGGGCATTCTCCGATTTTGTTCAAATGAACTTGAAAGGACGGTAATGGTCATAGCACTGGGAGGGCAGTAGGGAATGAAGTCGAGTCACTGGTACTTATATAGGGTACTTTTTTACGGAGACCCGACCTGACTCCTGTGTAAGTACATGTCTGGCTATTTTGGAGAAAATATGGATTTGGATATGGCTGAGATTACGGTAGAAGATCCGTGCCGGGAGGACATGAACCACACTTGACGTGTTTCATGCAGCAGTTGGCGCGTGAAGCATTACTAGCATTACTGACCCATCGGATAGCGGTATCTGGCCCTTTTTTCTCTTGTATATACCCCTCAAACGTATTACAATTCAAAGGCGTCTGGAGCCCCTCTCCCGTAACCTTGTAGATCCGTATTGCCCGCAAAGCTGTCTGAATACTCTTTGTGGACGGAAATCGGACTCTGTGTCCCGCCGATGTTTCCCACGCTCTTTTGCTGTTCTTCTGATCATCATGGTACGTGCCCAGACAGGTTTCAATGTCATCGCCTCTGTCCATCAATCCTGAAAAGTCTTGTCTAGGGAAAGGCCAAGAAAACTCGCAAATTTGCAGCCGTCAAGCGTCTGTTGAACCCGAATGACGCTCGATTGTGGGGCCTTTTTGCCTGTCCGTGAAGCAAAAACTGAAATCGACTACCTTGTGTAGGAAAGAAAACCAATTGAAGCAGAAAAAAAAAGAAGAGGAAGCCAAGGAAAAGGCTGTCCGTAGAGTGTGCGTATAGCACTTGTGAATATCTGATAAACTCCGTTGACTCACTTTCAGACCTCAAGTTGCATCGTCACTGTTTCTAGCGCACAACACAGCCCTTGTCCCGCCTTATCGGGTGCTTATAGATACCAACTTTATTAACTTCAGCTTACAGAACAAGCTGGAGCTGGTCAGCGGGATGATGGACTGCCTTTATGCCAAATGTAAGTTTTCTAGGACCGTTCAATTTGCCCTTCTGATGCCGTTATAGGCATCCCATGCGTAACAGATTGTGTAATGGCCGAACTGGAGAAACTGGGTCACCGATATCGCGTTGCGTTGCGGTACCTTCCTCCTCGTTTTCCGAGCTTATGTCTGTCCTGACATCCACCTAATCTCAGCATAGCCCGTGATCCCCGGTTTGAGCGACTACGATGTTCACATACAGGCACGTATGCTGACGACTGTCTAATTCAACGAATTACCGCGCACAAATGTTACATTGTGGCTACCTGTGATCGGGATCTTCGGAGGCGTATACGTCAGATTCCAGGCGTACCGCTCATGTACATTGCTCGTAGAAGATATGCGATAGAGCGGCTGCCTGACCAGGGCGCGCCGACGTAGCATAGCTCGTCGTGTAATTTAGTGTCCCTTTGTAATCTGTATCTAAGCGCCACACGGAAAGCTGCACGACGATAAACAACAATCAACGTGCTCTCCAACTTGAGTGACGGCCGTGACTCGGAATTACTTCAAGTTCTCCAATGACCAAAGACGAAGATGCTCTGCCTGAAGCGTACCAGTACTCGTGGTCTAGTGATTCAAATATCCCTCTTCTCGACTTCCTGACAAAAGCACGTACGAGGCTCGATTTGAACGCCGCGCCTCCTAGCGCGACGGGCTCGTGCAATCTCTGCTTACACTTCATTTTGATTTGGTTTAGTACAAGCCTTCGATGGTGCAAAACGATGGGGCCAAACCCGTGAGCTCCGAAAATATGCCTTCAGATTGTCTCATGATGACCCCTGGCGCGAGAACAGTGGATCTGGGTCAAAGGTTCAGAGCCTTCTCAGGAATACCAGGACGTAGCTCCTGCAATTAAAGAGGCTGCCGCTCTACGTATGTGACACCCAGACCCTTTCAAGTTGCACTATTCAGTTGGCAGAGTGCAGTCAAAGAAGTCACCGAAAAGGTTGATAGTATCAAGGTGGGTGTATGATGAACACGTCAATTGTTCTTGCATTGAGAAAGTTGTGATAGAACGACGACACGATTCCTACACGCTCCAATAAAAAAACTGGAGCTAAGAGTAAGAAAGAACTGCGTGAACAAGTGTGCTCGTCTCTTAGTGCTCCCTCTCGCAGGCTCAACCAGATTCTAGATTCAAGCCGAAGCAACAGAAAAATTGAAGGAAATCTCTGTTCGACATGGTTACGTCTCTGGAAAATGGTATGTTCTTTTTTGTTGGTGTAACTCGCAGTTTGGAAGCTCAGAACATTTGTACAGGTTGATTTTTGCTCCCCCAGGCGGCGTTGACAAAATTTGGTCTAATCTTGCTAGTTCGTGGTACCCCGTCTACTTTTTGTATAGATGAAGGCTCATCGAACGCCGTCCAGCCTCTCTTGTATCAGGACCGTTGGCATCGACGTGCGCGTACCTCACAAAAGTAGCAACTTGCCCAGAGGAGGCCACTCCCAACTATCAACATCTTCTGTGCCTCTACATGCCCAATGTATATGACAAAGATGCCGTTACAGAAGTAGGTCTAGATATTTTTACTTCGTAGTGTGCGCGGATACTCAGACAACGCGCAGGTGATGCGGATTTTGGTCAGAAACCACGGGTTGAATCTAACCGGTGTCAAATCAAATCTCTACACTTCTATAGGTACGAGAGCACAAACCAGGCTGGTATTTTGAATTCAAACAATCGGTCTTATAGGTATAGATAGCAAGCACGCCTGTGGCATTCAGTCAACTGTATGTCATTGACCTTTTTCCCATTTCTTCTCTGGTGCTGACGAGTCGCAGATCTGGAAGAACACCGCGTTGCTGAAAGACGCTGAAATCCGGGTACGACACAAACTCGTCTGGCATAAGAAAATGCAACTCATCGCATTTTAGGAACTCCAACATGCCTTCTTCGATGACCTGAGGAATAAGCATGCGGCCTCAGAAGAGAAGGCTTCCGACAAACAAGACACTGGCAAATTGCCGGCTGCTTCAAGCAAGCCGAAACTGAAACCCAAGAAAAAGGCGGAAGATGATCCATTCGCCTCTGACGGTGACGACGACGACGGGGAGGAGGAGAAACGGAAGGTTGAGTTAAAAACCAAGAAGGCTGCGGTGAAAGGGAAGCGGGCGAAGGAAAGTGAAGACGAGGCGGAGGAGGCAGAGGCGGCGGAGGCGGTGGAGGAGGAGCAGAGGCCCAAAAAGAAAAGGGTCGGGAAGAAATGATGGAAGCCATGGCCTTAGCTTCGACCGGGAATCGTGTATATTATATGCTCATACCAGTGGCGTCGGTAATCCCCAGTGCACGTGGCTAGACCGTGACCTTGCCACTGGCACTTGTAGTCTTGTCCACTACATGTACAAGTAGCTACGCTTGGTCGAGTTCACATCAATCTGTGCGACACTCCATGGTAACCCCATATACATCCCCGTCCATCCCGTCCGCTCCTCGTGCATCACCTCTGACCGCCAACCAAAACATCAGACCTCCTCGCCCTCCCATCCACAATCCCTACGACAAGTTCACCCAGCCAGATTTCGACGCGTGGATTGGGGACATCACAAGTGCTCTTCGTAAGGCACTAGGTCACGAAAGTGATCCGCAAGGAGGCGGGCAGGCGCAGTCCGACGCGACGCGCACTTCCGAGGGGGGAGACGAGAACGTGGAAGAAGATGGCGACGCCTTCGATGACTCGTTCGCGGAGGTGAAAGCCCGTCGCAAGAAAGGGAAAGCGAGGGATCCTCGTGAGGGACCCGGGCTTGGCGGGAGACTTCAGCCGATCGAGGTACAATCAGAGTCAGAGTCAGACCAGGAGGTGGACGACGAGTCGGAAGATGGAGACGAAAGGTACGACTGGAGGGAGGATTCTGAACACCATTATGCGCCAGCTGAGTTTGGGGCGAGTGAAGATGGTTCGGATGTGGTTGAGATCCCGAACGGTCGGGCCGACAGTGGGGGGAGTAGTCCTAGTGTTATTATTGAACTGTTTTCTGACGAGGAGGAAGGAGAAGGGGAGGACGATAAACCACGTGGAAGGCCGGGGGAACGCACGGAAAACGTCTGTGATGTTGAAGAGCACTTTGACGGGAAACTGGACGGGAAACTTGGCCAAGACGCAAGGGAAGAAGGCCACATCGGCACCACGGACGCGAATGAGAAGTATCGACTTGGTATGGCCAATTTTGGATTCCCAGAGCCGGGGGTACAACGGGAAGCCCATATTCCAGACGTACATGCGGAGTCGCCAACAATTGACCCAGAAGTCGCCGGTAAAGTCTTGACATATTACATCTGCACTTCTCCCTTACTCTTCACTCTTAGACTTCCCCCCGTTCCACGAGATGGCGCCATCTCAACCATTAGATCTTCCTGATCCCTGGGTAGGTCCCCAGACATACGCCGAAGATTTTTACTCGGGCGGTGACTTACGAGAGGACGACCTCCGTTCGCTCTCACCATCACACCTCACGCCAGTCCGGGACGACATCGGTATTGGTATGGTACTTACCCCGGGCCTTCTCACACCGAGAGAAGACACGAAAAATACGAGAGACGGGGACGTATTACCGAACTCTAGTCCACTCGCGCCATCCCCAGTGGATGAGCTGTTCGAAGAAATTGATGCGCAAGAGCACATGTCGGATGACTGGTTCAGTGAGCTGGACTTTCAGGGAACTCAGAACGGCGACGAGGAAGCGCGTGGTATGTTGTCTTACATCAAAAGCGACACAGCACAAAATGTTATATCCACAGTTGAGGCGACTGTGCACGAAGACTGGAACTGGCCACCAGCATTTTCCGTTGGGAAAATTGCGTCCGGGCCAGGACATCTCCAGCGGGTCGACGTCAAGCCTGTTGACGCTGTGGAAGGTGAGGACAGGGCGGAAGATGATGAACTTGATGAGGACATCTATGGTCCGGCCCTTTTGGGGACTAGCGATTTGGTTGAGCATAAGTATGAACATGAAGGGCGTGGAGATGAAGAAGATGGGGGAGTTGGACTAGATGATGAGTTGATGGATGCGGTGGATGCGGCAGAATCAGAACCACCGCAGGCAGGCCAGAGTCGTGTTAACTTTCCCCCGCACGAATACGCCCAGCTGCGAGAAAGTGTCACTATTATGCAAGGCAAGACTTCCTTGATTTTCCTCAAAGCGTGCTAACTTAAGAATACAGATGAATCAATTGTAAATCTTGAAACCTTTACAGCTCTTCACGCGGAGCCAATGTCTCCCAAAGCCGTTGACAGGCCAGCGGATGATGTCGCTTCCGTTGAACCTCCCGTGGATTTTGGTGTGCTGCCGAAGGCTTCTTCTGTGGACTCGGCCACCCTCGCTAGTAAAGATGAAATTTCCCAACTGTTGTCATCTTTTTTGGCTGGTGACGAACAGCCCCTCGATGTCGTAGAGAGTTTTGCCCAAGACATCGGACGAAACATCAGTGGCGAGGGGGCAGGAATGTTGGATGAAGAGACAGTGGGAAACCCAAGCGAGGAAACGATGGGATACACGGTAATTGAAATCGTAACTGAAGATGAAGCTGGTTTGGTGAATGAAGAAGATGTGGTGTATCTGTCTCAGGCTATTCTTGACGAGAAGAATGGAGATATCATTGCGTACAGTGTTGAAGAACCGGTCAGAGAAGGGATGCAAACGGAGGTGATACACCATACATTTACATTCTTATTCCTTTGACTTATACTCTGCAGGAACCGGATGTTTGCGAACCAACGCGAGAACCGAGCGTTGTCATCTCCAATGAGGCACAACCCGTTTCAGAGATTTTATCGGAAGATGTGATCCCTATTGACGAGGCAGAAGGTCATATCGAGTCTGCCACTCTAACGGGAGAGAACTTCACGTTCGTCGTGGAGGCACCACTCACCGTGAGAGAACCGTCAGAGGTAGGTTTAGAACGAAGCACGTTTCATATTCCTGTTGACATCAATATTTGCAGGGAACCGACTGTGAGCCAGACACCCAGACAATCATTGTCAATCATGGTGATTTAGAAGCAAATATGGGAGCAAATTCGAACAATGCTCCATTACCCTCGTCAGATGCATCAGACGCAGCTGTGAATGTTGGCGATGTTAAAATACGCAAGGGCGAGGTTCCGAACGTGGATTCGGCAGGGACTGTAGACATATCCCAGAACCGTGGACCTCATGACCAACTTGTATCGGACTCGGCCGTCCAAACGGGGATCCCGATGCCAGTATCGTCTGATCCCACCGTCCCAGATTGTACGACTATGCCCATCAGTCCGAGTTCTCATGGCGTCCCAAGTCGGCCCAGGACGCCAACTTTCTTTCCCGTATCATCGTCGACTCTCAAGGATATGCAGTCTCAGCAGTCCCAGAGCACGAGCGGTTTGTTTACTCCTGCAAATGAAATGGCTTCTGGGCCTGGGACCCCTAATGCGGACGGTGAGGTAGGGGTTATTCACCGGGACGAGATAGCTCAAATCGAGGAGGTACCGTCCGATCACCAGCAGATGGACGCCACGGAAGAGAGCCCGCTTTTCGACGTCAAGCCAGAGAGTACCGAGATTTCTGAACCCACCGCCGATCACCCAATACCGTCGACTTCTGAGCTTGTAGAACCTCCAGAACAAGCCGAGTTGGCTATTCCTTCACCTCGGGCCACGGATTCAACAGAACCCAGTCTACATCACACCTCTATATATCTGACAATGCCACACCCCACCGATCCCATTCTCTACGCTGATCCGTATCCCTATAGTCTATCTACTCCCGGATCCGAATTGCACGATTCATTGCAACATGCAGTTCTGGGTCGAGATCTTGACATGATGTCGGAAGAAGAGCACGAGCATTCGTCGTCTTTTTCATCCGAAGGAGAGGACAAGGACGTCGTCCCAGATGACGAAATCAACTCCGAGGCTGAAGACCTGGAGCTTTTGTATCCTTCAGAACCTGAACACAAGACAGACACCCCGTTTTCGGTGGATCAACCGCCTGACGAAGTGCAAGAAAGCATCTTCGGGCCTGAAGCGTCAGGTGCGGACGGTGAAACGGACGTCAATTATCTCGTATTACGCAAACCTCATTCAAACGGCCAACGTCAGTTTGGTGCAATTGGAGATCTCTTCAAGTTGATGGATAACGACAAATTGGCACCTCATGCCGTGGAAGGGGACGCGAGCGCCGGCAATGATGCCAGTCAGCTCAATGGCGCACAGGACAGCGATGGGTACGTGTTAGTTGATCTTCTCGTCCTCGCTCTGAGACAGGTTTTAGATATCCGCTTGAAGAAGAGAGTCATAACGATCATGCCTCAATGAAAACACCTGAAATTGAGCCCACCATGAGGCCGGTCATACCAGCTACAACGGAGGCCGCAACACAGCAGACCGATGAACAATATGAGCCCAAGGAAGACGGCAAGATTTCTACCGCTGTGAGCGAGTCATCATCGACTCGACCTTCAAAGCGCAAGCGCAAGCCCCATGTAGTCATTCCTCCGCCTATCACACGGTCGAAGTCAGCTGCGTCACTGAGTGCGAAAAATAATGGAAAGGGGAAAGGGAAGGAGAAAGGGGAGAACGGTGGGGAGGAACACGAAAGAGATGACGCTGTGCCTGAAGACGGGTCTACGAGCTCAGGTGCTAGTACAGCCTCAAGAATGCTTCGTACTGCTAGTGGCAATACTTCTCGGGCATCTTCTCCCTTTTCCCCTGCACTAAGCAGCACATCTTCGTTTTTTAGGACACAATTTTCACCCACTTTGAATCGTCAATCGAGCAATCCTCAGGCTCCAGCTCCCCTTTTCCATACGCACGGAGCCGTTAGTCATGCTCA
Organism: Hygrophorus pudorinus; assembly: GCA_003314045.1. Lineage (NCBI taxonomy): Eukaryota > Fungi > Basidiomycota > Agaricomycetes > Agaricales > Hygrophoraceae > Hygrophorus > Hygrophorus pudorinus. The sequence continues at coordinate 56,768 of QLPF01001251.1, forward strand.
TCAGCCTACACACCACCATCACCTTCCGTTGACCCAGGCGGTTCAACAAGAACGACCGCAGAAGACTGTTACCAGAGTCAAAGATATAGCAAAAGAATCTAGTCCATCTCATCCTGCATCTTCTCCCCAAGCCCGTCCTACTTCTAGCCCCCTTGTCACTCGTTCACAATGTCGCTTCCACAAGATATCTCTTCCGGCAGAGGGGCGCGGTAAACGCATATATTTTGTAGTCCCAGGTTGTTCTCTTGGAGACGGTGATTTGATGGCGAAGGAAAGAATTCAAGATCACGGCGACGCCACTATCGAGGACAGTGAACGAATGGTTGCCGATATCCAGTCCCAGGATTTCAGCTCTGACCTCATTGGCAATCTGCGAAAATTGGTGGGGGTCGATTTACTGCGGGAACAAGAAGTGTTCTACCTGCCGCGACGGGTGGGCCAACACCCCGTAAAATCCACACGCTATCTATCGACATCGCGGGTGTCAACCCGGGCATCTACGAATAACATTGTTATTAGATCCTCTCCTATCTCGACACTTTCGCCGATGTCGTCAATCTCACAGGCGTCGTCTTCTGCAGCGTCGGCGCGGCGGGCTCAACTCCCCGTGAAATCCTTGCGCTATCTATCGACATCGGAACAGGCGCGGTTGTCGTCTACAAATAACGTTGTTACTAGGTCATTTTCTGCTTCGACACTTTCACCGGTGTCGTCAATCTCACAGTCGTCTTCTGCATCAAGATCTGCACGGTCCCCTATACGCAAGGGATCCGGCTCTGAACGAAACACTCTTTCGATTGTATCTTATTCAGATACCGGATCCAGCGATGGCGAAGGTGGGGCTCCTGCTCTGAAACGCCGAAGGAAGGCCTCTTTGGATGTGAGTGGTGATGTGCACAATGGGGAAATGGGACCATCAACAGGACCTGCAGCCGATTCGCCAACGGAGCCTCAGAAAGCCAGACAGCGAAACAAAGGGCCCAGCACAAATACCGTCCCGTATCAGCCGCCCTCAGATGATGATGCAGATTCCGAAGTGGATAGCATGAGAGTCAAAAGCCCCAATAGAAGATCAATTCAGGGAATAAAAAGAGCTCGTACGAGTGAGGGGGTTGGCGACACCGAGGGTGCGGAAGCCAGGAAAGAGAAGAAACGGAAACTTCGTGCAGCCCGTACGATGGGCTTATAAGACTGCAACATTCTATGGACGTACATTTATTTCATCGACTTCATTGTTCAATTACACAGTAACTGCAATAATGATAATTCGTTCAAGAGAGGTCAAGTTCGATGCGACACTGTGGACTGGAAAGAAGCAGATTGAATAATGACTTTACTCGTCCCCTCGTGTAGGGTCGCATAGGTGCTGTGAGATCAACGTACGTTGTAGGTGAATAACAACGTCAAGCAAGAGTAGGCAGGCGCGTACTCACGTTGAGCTTCTTGGCATGTTCGTAATTGTGCACCTGTGTCCGGCAATTATAGCCATACCTTCCGGATGTTTACAATATTGACCTCAAGGAAAATAATCGGACCTACCAGCAGTCCTCAAGGATTTGTTGGCCCGCTGATATCCGTCATCAAAAAAAATTATACCTTGACAAGACAAGACCAACCTTTCCGCTTTTGCGCCAGACACCATAAATGCAAATGATTCTTGATGACATCCATAACACATGCTCTACATAACGCATCGTTCTTTTCCCAATGCTGATAGGCGGCAGTTTTCATGTTGTAGATTTCTTGCATGAAGTCGGCGAAGAAGAAGTCGTGACGCGAGATCGTATGCAAGTGGAGCGTTTCCAATGTGTTGGATGACACTCTGCCTTTGAGGAGAAAAATGAAAGTGGCTGGATTGATATATCTCCTAAGAAGTGACCAATCTGCATCACAGTCGGATTATCGGCGTACAAAGAAATAACGGAGCGCTGACTAGATTCATCCCATAGGTCGAGTCCATGCACAGTATCACAACGGCAGCCTGAAACACGATTACCAAAGAAGGCAAGGAGCAAGGTATGAGCTTACATCGCTCGTTTTCTCCATGAACTACATCAAGGATGAGAGGTTTATAGGCCCCTGCACGCGGACCGTCGACTTTGCGTTCTTCCCAGATTTGCGGGAATGGATATAATACAGCATAATCCAACATGGGGATATCGTCACTGACGAGACCGATATCTTCGAAGAAAGCGTCGACTGGATCTGTGGTTTGCTCTTGGAAGCATTGCAGGATCATGTCCGGCCCAAATGCCATCGCTGACTCTTGCAATGTGACTGGTTGGCCTTCACGTCACGTCAGGTTGGCTGGAAAGTAATTTGACAAAATAAGACCCACCCGGCGGGATTGCTATGTTACATATCTCAACCAGAAATTCTACGATCATTTGCAGCTGACGCAATTCCTCTGAGCCAAACACCCCCAATAATTCCTTCCGTTCTCGCCTTGCTTGAGTAATGTCTTCTTGTTCTTCATCTCCAGTCACATCTCGTACGGGGAAAGTCTCCGAATAGAGCCAAAATCGGTACATCGCGCATTGAAAACGCAGAGACTCAACAGACGACAGAAGGGTTGTTTGTGACGTTCGATCCTTATGTCTGGTTTGGCTTTTTTTAGAAGTAAGAGGCTGACGAAATGGGTGGTAATGTACCTGCAACTGAACAAGTCTTCCAGAGTGCCTACAACTCTTGCGTTGGTTACTAGCTTGCGTACCTCCTTCGGTTCTATAGGAGACGACATATCCCTGTCCCCACCGAAAATTTCGTCGGGTTTCAGCTCAGGTTTAGAACAAGGAACACTGGAGGTGGGAAGGAGTTGACGCCGAGCTAATCTCAGAGCTTGAGGCAAGGCAGGACCGACGACATTGTAAGCTACGGCACGAATGATTGACTTTGGGTGTGTCTCAAAGACAGCATAGATAGATTTAGAGGCTACGACAGTGGCTTGAAGGCTGTTAAAATCTGGCAGCCATGTGAGAATACGGTCGGTAATATCGTCGTCAAGAGGGAAAGAGCTGAGTGCTCGCATGGGGGTTGGGTACAAAGAAGCGTAGTCACGACCGCCTCACGTGCCAGCTCCGAGTCAGGCTATGACTCCGCCGCCTCCTCCGTCGTCGAGACCCAGAAGTGAGACTGGACGATGCGGTTCGAATCACTGGCAGCTTCATCGTCCAACCTGAAACCAAGCAAAACGAGTTGGTTCACTTGTCAAAGCGATAAACGAGTACGCACTTCTTCAAGTTCGTTCGCTTATCCTTTTCGTTCTTCAAGAAAGCTTCCCACATCCTCCGGGGCTCTCCCTTCATCAGCCTAGTACCGTCCCACAATGTCTGATCTTCTTTCAATTCCTTCATCAAGTCTTCCTCCAGACCAACCCTTGTCGACACTACCTCTTTCAAATCTTTCTCGACCCCTTTGATAATTGACGTCGTCCTTTTCAACAAAATATGTGTCTCTGCAATTTCGCTTTGTATTCCTGACCTGGCGTCAACCATTCTTGTCAGGTCGCGCATGACGCGCCGAACGTCTTTCGCACTTGGTTCGGTCACCTCAATCGTACTCTTGTCGATCTCGGTCGGTTCTGCATTGCCGATGGAAGGACTTTTCTCTCGGGTGGGACCATGTCCTCGCCCTGCCGGGAATAATTTCGTTGTGGACTTTCTGTCGTTGTATTCAGTCCATAAGGCCTGACGACTGTTCACTGGGCTGACCTTGGAACGCCTTCCGGATACTTTTGGATCAGGAAGCGGATTATATCCTCCGACCTCCCATTTGCTTTCACCTTTTCTCGCTGCATTGCCGTCAATATGACCGTGTTCCTAGGTATGTCGGGTACGTACCCTTGCAATACTTTGTATCTGCGCTCGCGAGAGCATTTTAAGGGCTGGGCTGTCCATCGTGTTGGAAAGGAGAGGGTTGGTGGATCAATGCCACTGAATACAATAACGTTTGAGCATTCCATACATGTACACAACTGGGAAATAAATATTTTTTGCATGTTTTGGGGGTAAAATATTCGGCGTTCTCCGAGTACATTGTCTAGTGGATCGCATCTGTCTCACATCGGGTGGACATGTCGACTTTGTTGACTGGTGCCGCCGCGCGAACAGGAACACGTTCACCCCGTCCCCGTCGTCCGCTAAGTTATCTTGTTTTATTGATAAGGTTAATCGCAGACGGGATGGGACATCTCATCGGAGTGGCATGATCCAAGGATTTGCTTCGATGAGCTGGTCGCCTCAATAAGTCCATGCATCACTTCGGAAACGGTACTGATGGACTATAAAAAGCGTAAGACATTCCACTCCAAGTCTTCGCTCCTATTGGCAAATGCTTGAATGATGTTATACATGTAAGCTTAGATTGACTTATCCCAAATTACAACTTGAACTTGATACCAGTTCGTATGTAGGTGAGAAGTGTCATCAAATTCTGCGCTTTCCCGTGTGGTTCCGCGGGAGCCGAAGCCGCATACAAGGACCAGTCATCGTTCGTTCGTACGATTGTCGTTTCTAAAATTCCTTTGAAATCTTGGTGCTGGCCACCTCCTTCAACTTTAACCCCCCTTTTGGTCGTCGTGATGTTTAAATTTATCTCTCTGGTCAACGTCGCCCTCGCAGGCGTTCAAATTGTAGGTGTGCTGGGCACACCTGTCCTGCGAGCTCGGGCCTTGACTACCTATGATGCTCGGCTTGAAATGCGGTGAGACTTTTCTGATTCAATACACGGAGACATACTTATATCCCCCCAGTGACTCTGCGCTGGTTAGGCGAGTTGAACCTGTGATCTTGCGTAGGCCGCGTAACCCAGGACAATATCAAGACTGTGAGTAACTTTCCATGTGTTTACTGCAAGTCGTCCTGATGAACCTTCTCTCCCATTTTTTTCAGTTGCATATTGTCCCGACCTCCGCCGTGGCAAAAGATGCAAATTCAAGAGTGTGACTCCGAGCACCATGAATAAGCACTTCATCCAAAAACATAATGGTATAGAACTGCCATGGCATCCGCCGGCTATAAGTCAGTGGCTTCTTGTTCTCGAACATTAGTATCCGCCAACCCTTTCCACCCTTGCTTGCAGTGGCTATGCCAGCTAGCGGAAAGGGGCAATGGAAAAGAAAATACTGTAGGTAGTTTCTCGTTCCTGGTCGTAATATCTGACAAACCTTTCTGCCCCGTCTTGTAGTTCCGGGCGAGACTTCTCGCAGTGTGTAGCTTCCCCCTGTCCATGTAACAGTAATATCTGACAATCCCTTGTAGCCTCGCTAGACGCTGTCCAGTGTCTGTAGCCTTTCGTTTATATAAAGTAATGTCTGACTAACTTTTCGGCCCCTTCAAGGTGCCCGTGATCCACGATACTACGAAGCAACCCGGTTCTTTTATGCGACGCGCCAGGCCCAAGGTCGGGACCTTATTACTGGCCATCCATGTGCGCAGTGCTTTCCCCGCTCATGTAAAGCAATATCTGACAGCTCTTTCTGCCGCATGTAGCCATGCAACAGGCCGCTCCCTGTGAGTAGTCTGTCATCTATGTAAAGTAATATCTTAACCGTGACCTTTCTGCCCCCCAAGTTACCCTCCACCACGTGGCTCAAACTCAGCTTCCTGGCCCATGTATATATTTTTCTTCTTCATTTATGTGAAATAATGGCTCAAAAACCTTTCTGCTCTTATAGCCACAAACCCCCTCTTAAACTTTGACCTTAATAAGCGTAAGTGGCAGCTTGTTTCATGTGTGTAAGATCCGAAAGACATAAGATATTCTACTCATGTAGTGCCACCTGCCAGCGAGGCCCAGGCCACTTCACGTGCTTTGGGCAGGTCAAGCTCTTCGGACAGCTTAGCTTCTACGCAGCGATCACATTCAGGCATGTGGCTTCTTCATTGCCACATAATATTTAACAAACTTTTCTGCCTCTCGTAGTAGCCGCCGGCAAGCGCCCTATTTAATTAACTTCACGTAGGTTGTTGTTGGCCTTCTTTTTAATGCTGATATCATTGATGAACCTTCTGGTCTCTTCGTGTGGGTCTCGTTCGGATTGCGATATTGGTTACTGTCAGTGACCTCGCTAGCTCGAAATAACAGTTACAGTACTTCTACGCTACATTTAGCATCCCCTGCGCGTTTACCACTTTAACACATGAAACTTTGAGGCTTATTATACATTGTGCAAACATCTGGAAGAGCAACTTGCACAGGCCTTTCAAAGGCGACTCACACGGAGTCAGGAATACAAGCCATTGGGTGCGGGATTTGCCGAGCAAATTTGCTTGACCTAATTTCCAGTACACTACTAACAATCTGCGACTTGAGACTGTTATCTCCGACGTGTTTGGGGTTGGCGAGAGCTCTGGCGAGTGACACGGCGTGTGGGAACCACCTCAACCTCTGGGGTGAGTAGTTGCCGCGGAGTTTTGGAGCCAATGGATGTATCGTCGCGTGCTTCGGACAATAGCGCCACTACTCTGTCCTGTTCGATGTCTTCTTCACTCAACCCCAACGGCGGTTCGCCGTCTAGAGAGTGTGGCCGTGACAGACGGCGCAACCGGTCCTCTTCACGGGTCATTTTCTCCACCTCCTCAGCCGTCATTTTCCCTTTCCCTTTGTCAAAGGTTTTTGGCACGGGGGAGGGTGTCGGTAGGTCAGTGCTACCGCCAGGCCCAACGACCTCAGAACGTATCCGTGCATTGTAGCGAGCACGTTCGTCTGGACCGGGACCGTCATCTGCTTCCCGAGATCGCTTGCCATTCGGTCTAGGTTCGTCGTGCCTGGCAGCATTAGTCAGTTTGGATCGTATTTAGGAATCGAAGTGGTGTAACACTAACCCCGTGATGGTCCCACTACGTGCATCTGACGTTTTAGATTCTAAATATTCTGGCGGCACTTGCTGCCCTGGTTTCAGAGTGGCCAGAGCACCGTCAGGCCTGTTCGTAGGTTAAAAATGATCGGTCTGAGAGGAAAGGGCAAGTTGGATGCATACACGGTAGTATCCTCTGGCTCGGACTCCTCGTCCGAACTCAACTCCTCCCACGTATTCCCTTCTCCAAATCGCACCCTCATACGATCCGCCCAGAGCTCACGGTGGCTCCATCCGGGTGCAATCTCCCGCCAATACCTCACGTACGCCTCCAACCTCTCGCGCAAGCCGCGCTCGGCTCGGAGAATGGCCCGCAGGTCCACTGCCTGCTTGTGGGCGACTTTGGCAAGGGAGAGTAATTCCTGAATCTGAGGGAGTAGTTCAGCATCGCTGGATGAGATTGTCGATATGATTTGGAGGGTAAAGTCGATGTCCTCGGGGGAAGCGGGCTCGGGGGTGTGTTCGGGGGAGGATTCTGGTGTGGCGAAGGTGGTGTGGGTGTCGAGGGAAACGGCACGTCGTGGGTTCTTTCGGCTCTGGAGACTGGGTTCAGGGACATTGGCCTCGATGCCACCTGCCAGTGAAAGTTACACAATGACACTCCGGTCTCAGCGTATTGCAGATCACTCACGGTCAATACCAATGCCGTTACCGACGACGAGAGCATGGTCCAGGTGGGTACTCTTACGCAGAGCACTGCTTTTAGTAGGTGACTGGGGGGTAGTGGGCTTGGATTTCTCGGTTTGCTGAGCATAGCTATCTGGCTTTCGTGACACACTAACTCGAAAATTTAAACGAAGCTTATTGCGCAGGTGGCAGAAAGACGTACGAGACTTCAGGGTGCTTCTCGACAAGGAGGGTTATGATGGTCTCGCTCTTGAGATTAGCTTTCACTTTGTTGGCCTGTTACATAGCACGAATCAACGGGGGTCGATGGAATGAACACACGGCATGACTTACTCTAGCCAACTTTTGCAATTCAGATCGGGACAGACCTCGGAGGGTTTCAGCGTTCATGAGGGCGAGGGTTTGTCGAAAATAACGGAGTGAGAGAGTAAACGAGTCTGAGGGTTTGTGGAGCTGTGGTTGTTCCACATGTTGGCTTATATGGGATGAATTTCCGCTATTGTTCTTGTGAGTATATGTGGCGAAAGCAAAGCAAGACAACCGACATAAGATCTCACCCGCAGATCTTAAAATGCAGCACGGGCACTGGCTTGCTTTGTCCTGTCCGAGTACCCTAACCAGTGGTACCATGACGGACATTCTAAGCTCCACATCTCCTGCAAAAAAAAACGGAAAGCCGTGTCCAGAGTTCTGGACAGTCCGTAGAGCAAAACAGTGACAACAGTGGGATTCGAACCCACGCCCCATTACTGAGATGAGAAACCTGTTTAACAGGCAAGCTAGTGCTTGAGTCACACGCCATAGACCGCTCGGCCATGTTGCCATGAGAAACTTGCCAACATAGTTGATCATAATGGGTGAGTTACTCCACAACTTACGAACTTGGTACGGCTCATATCTATCCGGTGTATTAACACGAAGCTCTACAGCATAAAGTATACTTGTCTAGCGTGGCAGTACCGCGCCTGCGACATGCTTCCACCATCCATCCATCATGCGGAACAACAGCTACTTCGGTGCTCCATTCCCATATCGTGCTTTCCGCCCAATATCGAATGGAATATATTTGTATTTAATCATATGTCTGAGGAGGGACCGTTAGTTCTGGTGGAGGGAGCCGACAACGCACGAGTGCTCACTGAATTTGCCTCCTCATGGTCAACGCGAAGAGGACGAAGAAATACACGACTAGGATGGGCCAATAGACTGGGACGTCAAATATTTCCGACAAGGTACAAAGAACAGCGATGACAGTCGCGCGGCTTGCAGAGAGCCTGGTAAGGAATTGGACGTGAGTCACAGCTTGGAGCGACATATCCAGAAGAAATTTTCAACGCGAGAAATTGTGCACTTACCAGAATTGCCATTCAGGCAACCTCCTGACGAACGGACGAAATTCGTCATCTCGTTGTGAAGGCAGAGGTGAGCGTTGTGCTTCGTCCCCGCCTTCTTCGATTTCGTCCGCTAGGAGGTCTTCTTGTAATGACGGATCGAACTTGGGTTGGAGAAAGGCGAGAAGAAGATTTAGGAGGTATATTGCATGAGCGTCTAACGGAGACGTGTAGGTTGTCAGCTGAAAAGCGTGTTGAAAAGAGGCAGAAGAGACGTACAGCATACTGAAAATTAACACTATGTCATCAACAGAAAGGTACATGAATTGAAACAGTTTGTACTGACCAATATACCACTGTGTGCCCATTTCAAATTAGGACCCACTTAACATAACAAGACAGAGTCACTCACACCCTGCGAAAACAAGATCCTCAACAAAAACACACCCAACAGTCCTGCCGTGCCCAACCACCGATACAGGACGTGCGGAGTCCACCTATCGAGAATTTGTTGATAATAACGCTGCAGTCTCGCGTACTGCGCTGTGACGTTCTGGACGGGGGTGTCGCCACCTAGGTCATCAGAGGACATCATTTTGTGCGAAGTGATAGGGGTATGGACAAGGAGTGAGACGTAGACGTGGAGAAAGCGACGTCTGGTTGCTGTTGGCGTTTCAAGCGGAGATTCTGCAATACGCTGTACTCCCTGCGCAGTGCGCAACTTGAAAACGCATCGAGCCGATGTAAGAACCAGAATCCACTGCCAGTGCTATGTAGATATGTTCAAGACGTGTATTACAGTGCGTACTCGCCCAATTTCATTTCAAGTCATGCGCTCCGTTAATGCATAAGCGATCAGATAAGACAATGATCTGTCAGTGATAACTTGTACCGCTTAGCTTCTTACTGCCGCCCGAGTATGTCTGCCTACGGCGCTATCGCAAACCCAAACAAGTCGATATCACCTCTCCCTACCACAATGTGGCCACTCCGAAGCAAAAACAACGCTGAGCCGAATATCACAATTCACCATCTAACGCTCCCTTCAGCTCTTGCTCTCCCAGGCCTGGTGGAATATCTACATGGCGTATTTGCAGAGGAGGTAGAGGCGGGCATGACGTATCCGCAAGAAAGCGAGATAGGGAAGGACGCTTTTGAAGCCTATTTCTTCGCAGCAGATGTTCTGGTGGCGATTCTTGGGAATGGGCCTGGGCCTGCCCTGGTGGATGGAATACTGCACGAGGTCGACCTGAACGCTAATGAAGCTAGGAACGAAAGATCATGGGAAGATTGTGTAGTGGGATTCTACTACGTGAGCCTGGAAGTGACGGTAGATTGTACTGCTCACACAGGTTTCGGCAGGTAAAGCCGAATTATCCTGGGAGATCGGCTCATGTGAGTGGTGGGTTCTACAGGCTTGTCATCTTCCCTTTCTGATGAGAAAGTCTCTCAGATTTGCAATGCCGGGTTTGTAGTCCCCCCACGTCACCGCGGAGGAGGCTACGGGTCCGCCTTGGCTAGGTCGTATGTCCACTACGCTCCAAAGCTGGGATACCAGGCTAGTGTATTCAATCTCGTATATGTCAATAATGTGGCATCAGTCAAGTAAGCGATTCTGACATATACTGTTGGCCGCATTATTTACGCCTCACATCACTGTCAGGTTATGGGAAAGGCTCAATTTTACCAAAGCGGGTTTGATACCTCGGGCAGGAAGACTAAAAATGCCGGGAGGAGGCGAGGAGTATGTTGATGCCTGGGTGTTTTACAAGAGTTTCGAGGCGTGAGATTCGGTAAGAAAGAAGGCTTGCCGGCAGGTTCTTACGAGCCTACGTTCGAAAAATGGGCGCAATCTTAGTTCACGAGAGTGTTAGACATTCCTTCCCCACACTGTAAGCAAGCTTGACTCCTGCGCAGTTGATATTGTCAGATGCGTCCATGTCGGGGGGATCAGCTTCAGAGCAAAAGATAAGCTGCAAGGTTGTCAGATGACAATCCAGAAGTCGATTGTTTGCGCGAAAACGAGGTTGAAGGGTCATCGGCAAATGGTGCAACTGGTCCGAATAGTGATAAGTATCTGTACAGCAGTGGACGTCCGCCTGAGCCACGGGATACCCATGATTGTCACGGTAGGAGTAATAAGACAGTAACCCTGTGATATCACAGGACAGCTGTCTGTGTCACGACTACAGTAGATTTCGACGAGATACCATTCAAGACAAACCCTCGGGCCCTTCGGGATATTCGCTCAGCCCAGTAAACTGATATAGAAATAGGACAGTAGTATCGCAAATGTATTGCATGAAGATCGTTAAGTGGCAACGGGACGATGGAGGTCAGATTGGGAAACCAACGGCGACGAGGCCAACTCGGAGAACCACACTGGCAGTACCGGTCGGCTATCGGGTATGCCAATGGCGCCCGACGTCGGCAACAAGATGTTTTCACTGGCAAGTTATTGGTACGATAGTTCAATATTCGGCTGTGGATGGCGTAATACTTCAAACATGCTGCCTGCCATAAAAGGGTACCAGTTTAGGAACGTGTTGGATTGTTCCATCGGAACACTCTGATTTTGGCTCGTGCAGTGTAGCCTAGCATGCACCGCCGATGGAGGTATATGTCGTACCGTACCTCGACGCAACCGGTTTGACTCGTAAAAAAACCTTTTGTATTCTTTTTGTGCGGAACCAAGTTGTAGTAGTACATGTGCCTAATAAAAAATGTTGCCTAATGAAACATTGAATGCGTTGTTGTAAATCATAGAATGCGTATGCGTAATGCGAGAAACCTCGACGCTCCAAAAAACTTCGTACATCGAACGACATTGCTCGTCATCAAGACGATAATGGTGGGTATGGGGAATGATGCAAGGGTCACTGGATGAAAAGTCCATGCGCGAGCAGTCAATGCAGGTCCATTACATTAGTATGCCCCTTTGGCAATGATATATATGATGTGAGACGGAAAATAATATTATGAGCGAGAAAGATGAAGAAAGAGACGACGAGCGGAGACCGTCACCAGACCGACGGAATCGCGAATGCGAACATTTTCGTCTTCAACGGATGTATTGGAGGGGCCTTTTCGACTCGTATTGACAAGGATGGCGATGAATCCGCTGAGACGATCTTCGCGCTTAGGTCATCGATACCGGGTGGCGTTGGCGGCGAGGCCGACGAAGCTGGGGAAGCGGAGGTAGAATTCGACGGCGAAGGCGTTGGTGGCGTCATTGGAGGCGTCTCATACGAAGAGGTCGTTACACTACTAATTGGTGGCGGCGGCTGTACCGGCTTCGGAGGTGAAGATTGTCGTTGACCGAATGAAGGGATGGGACTCGTACTCGAGTTTGGTGGCGGAGCCAGCGTAGACGGCGACGAAGACGAGGGGGAAGCAATGTTGGCCTTCCTCGAAACCATCTGGAGAGAATATGTCGGATATGGGCCTGGACCGCGGAAATCGCGCTTCACCATCATCTCGAAGTTTGATAGTATGGGGTTATCAACGGTTAGCTCCCACTCAAGATAGCTACACATCTCGCGTTCCATCTGGTTGATCTCCCGAAGAGTGAACATTCCCTGCGCCACAATACTCCACGACTTGTTCGAATACGTGTCGTCGCAAATGACTTTCGAGGCAATCATGAAGGCGGAAACGAACAATCGGTGACCCGAGGAACCGCGGGCTGTAGGGAAGCGAGCTTTGAGGCGCTGTAGCAGAACGAGGGCCGCAAATGTAACAGAAGAGTGCAGTTTCGTCCGATGGAGGGCATAAGCAATGAAATAAGGAAGCTTTGCTTGAGAGTGTGTCGACGATGGAGGGTACTCGGGGCAAGCGAAGAGATGTGTTATGAAACGTCCACATAATCTTGCAATGTACTCATGACCATAAAACGGGTCCGTTTTAGACGATGTATGAGTGGGGGCAGCAGGCTGTATTATTTGAGAGTGTAAGCACAAGGGGGGCTTGGCCAGCGCAGAAGACTCACCGGTGGGGCTGGTTGAAATGCCATGCGAGACCGAGGGATGTTGTTGTGAATATTCGTAGCTTTTCGAAATGGGGAGGGGTGCGAAGCTACAGCGGGACCATGTACAGCAGCCATTGTGGTATGGGTTAGACTGGGGAGAAGGTAAGGTGAGTCGGGGGGTTGATATATAGATGAGATCGAATGGAATTAAAGTAGTAAAAAATGAAATTTACTTGGGACCCTGGGCATGAGATGGCAGGGTGTTTTTTCAGCACACTTTGTGCATGAAGGGTATAAATCCGTGGCACGCATGCGTTTGTTCCATCATCACGATAGTACAAATTTTTTTTTCAACGGCCGAAAGATAACCGAACGGAAGGCCCCACGGGTCACTATGCTCAGTTTGGGTCACAGCGAGTGATTGTTGGGACCTTACCACAGCGCTTTACTTGGAGCAAACCGGAATGACGAAAACGGAAAGAAGGTTCGAAAATGGATGACTAGAAAAACTCACAACAACGGTTTTTCGGAATTCGTAGCGGTGAGGAGAAGGCGAGGCGCGGAGATTACGATGGTGTCGCCTCGAGGATCTTATTACGACTGGTTCGTTCTTTAGAGCGAAAGACGAGAAAGACCGGTGGCTTGCAGTGGTCACTACTGGGAGGAGCGATGGGGTATGGTACAGGACAAAGTCAAGGTCCTTTTAATATATAAAGAAATTCCCATTGAGTTAGTGAACAGAAGGCACCGGGCTGTGCTTGCCATTGACTCCGGACGTTCGCGACTTCGTTTGTGAGCCGCGCCATCATTTGACCGGCACGTGTTTACAATAGCCTTGTAAATGAACCGACTCGCTTTGCAGAGCCCGGTTCGTTTCTCGGTTCATCGTCAGCCCCGAGTATACGACGACGACGAAGCGGTTAGACACACACCGCATTGGCGTACTCAACACTTGCCAGTCAGCACATGGATAACTGCCTCCCATGCTTCACTTGTACGTGTATTCTTCTCGGCAAGTCTCTTGCCACAATTCTACGGATCTCCCGTACCTCAAACTTTCAACTGAGTACTCGGATCCTACCTGTATTACAAGTACCTTTCTACTGCGATGCGTTCATATCTAATGCAAATCAGTTCCCATCTTGATATCGCACGTCTCGACAAACTGTCTTAGTCCCATCCGTCTCTGACATCCACATGCAAAGAAAGCCGGACCGTTGTCCGTTGCATCATCGATGACCCGGTTATGCTGCCTCAAATCCCACAACTTCCCATGTCAACTCAGGGCGATACGGGGCTCATTCCATGTTCAATGCCACCACGTTGATGAAGGATTCTCGGAAGTCTGCACTCCAGATTCAGACGCACACCTGGTCACGCGCACGGGAGTCCGGACGCAACTTGTTATTTCTTCGGAGTATCCCAATCTGAAAGCGATCCCCCTTCAAATCCCGCCACCCTCGTGCTCGGACGGACCAAGCCTTCCCAGCTGCGTAGGCCGGGCATGGGCGAGAGGTCAGGAGTGAGGTGTCATCTATTCTCCATTGACCTGTGCTAGTAGTCTCCAGCGTTGGAGTATAGTTCCACTGACGTCGGGGTAGCATTTCCCCTACAAGCCAGCTCATAGTGGCACTACATACTATATTCATGCCGACGCCGTGCACTGCGGAGTGTAGCAGGACCACTCCACGCCAGACGTCGGCATTCATATTTGTCAGCCCAAGCAGAACACAGTAAGGACTCTTTTAACGATCACCGGGCGATCATTTCAGGAAAACATCTTCTTTTTCCGGAGTTTTGCTTCTACGATCCGAGGCACGGTTGTTCTGCGGTGAGATACATCCGCCAGAATCAGGTGGCCTTGGCACTGGTCCTTGGTCTTGACCTAGATGGCTATGCCACGATATATCTCTTAGCATGGCAAAAGATAGAGGCTGAACGAGGTCAGGCGTATCTATATGTCCATCGGGCGACTGCGTGATCTTCGTACTGTATTTTCGTATTTAGGCGTTTTATCGATGGTCGATATTCTCATGCTAGAACGGTACGAGCCTGAAGGCACACAGTCATACGGCTAACCCACACGTTCGCGGGCCTACTATGTTTGGACCATGACATGCGTGTGTAGCTTTTTCTCACCTCCCTATCATGATCATAGGTTAACTTGCCTTTATCTACTTCCCATCGATCACTTTCCCCGAGTTAACGTTGATTCTGTACGATCATGACATGCCTGACATGCCTTAATCCTTAGAAACGAGACGAATTAAATACGTTCTGTTGGTTGACTAGCGTTAACTCACCACCAGCCGTTCTCCTGCTGAGAACACCGTGGATGGATATTAATGCGTTCGGGCTATCGATGTGATGTTGTAACCCTACACCACTCGTCTTGCACCGCCTGTCAGTCACCTTCTGCCTAAGACTCTGCCCTACTCACCCAATGACTCTAATATGGGGCTGGGCCGGCCGCTCATCATCAGTAGCTGCATTTGTCTTGCTCTGACTAGTGACAAGCTCTGTCATATCCAGGTTCGTGAGCGGTGATTCGTTTAGGCCAAGTGCGCAACCCTTACTACATGTACATTGGATCTGGATGGTACAGTGCGAACCTGTCTTTCGCTGAAGTGTCCCCCTTTTTCGGCCGTAAAGTAGACGCATCGTGCACTTGCAAGGAGGAGTCTTGCTTGTCAGCTACTGGCGAGCAATACTATAGGTTTCCCCGTTTGCAATGTCTTCCTTGGCGCTGATGCTGGGCGGCCTGATCTTGCAGCCGACTGTCTCGGGACACCCACGGTGACCTACTGTAGTTGCTCCTACGACTCGGATAACGGCCGCAACTCATATCTGACATCTGTCAGGTTGAGCCTATCTGCACCCCGAGTAACAGTCTTATGAACTGCTGTGGCGGTAAGCCATAAGTGTTCTGCTCCGTTTGGTTATTGTTGTAGCTATTTGTTTCTCTGGGAACTTGAACACCGACCCTTGACTCACCTGTCCCCTGATTTCGTGCAGCCTCGAGGCCAGTCGTCGAGTCACCGTACCTGCGTGTTGGGGTATTGAATGAATGGTGAACTCTGAAACGCTAAATGTTAGCTGCGGAGCCTCCATATTTAACCACCCATTGACTGTCTATGAGTCCATGTAACACCGGGCGCTCTGGCTGTACGGAACTCTTGATGCCACTGGCAATTGACCTGGTTCAGCCCTCATTCTAATTCGGCGGGAACTTGAACTTAAAGGCTGTGTTATTAAAACCACGCAACATTCGAGAATATAGTCTGCCCAAATGAGAACTAGGACGCCAATCCTTCTAAACTGAGAATGTTGAGACAGACATCGTTCATATGTGGCAACGGTCCGTACTGCTATACAATGGACTTAAAGCTCTGATTATTTACTGTGGTTGTTGTTTTTTCCGCTAGCATATCTACGGGGCTTCTGATATGGATCGCAGATTTTACACACGAGGCTGGTTCAACGTTCAACGATCATGATCAGACTCTTAAGCGTGTTCAAGATTAAGGTTTGTCGGACAGACGCAGGTCGACCATTGTATATTGTACGTTTTGTGATGGGAAGGAGGAACATGCTGAAATGTTCAAACGTTGAATGGCATGACTGGAAAGCTTTTTCTTATCACTAGTAATGTAATATGCTTTTTACTAGTACTAGTACATGTATACGACATCTTAGAAGACAGAGGTCTCTAAACACATGCACGTGTAGTTATCGTCCTCACCTTCACCCTTGCTTCATGAGGGCCTCGCTTTGTTTCGCATCTGACCTGGTGCGAGGTCGTGTTGTCCGACCGGGGTTGCGCAATTCTCTCATTTCTGGCAGAACTGTCATAGTACATCAGATCCTCACAACGCGCTTCTACACAGAAAGGAAGGTGACAAACCAAGAAGCTGCACCAAAGCCGCATCCTAGCCCTCATGTGACATCCAAAAGCCCAGTACAGTCCTTACCGCGACATGAAGCTCATGAGGGTAGTGCTGCTGTGAATATACCCTTCAATCCACCTGGCGGAGGTGGTGGGCCAGGTGCAGGTGGCAGCGGAAGCATATACCCTCTCACAAAGTTTCCACTGCTGGATGCTGCACTCACGACGATCGTGGGTTTAGGAATGGGTAAGTCTCCGCTGAGAAGTTCTCTGTTTCTTTTTTCGCAATCATTGAGACTTGCACATATGACGTTGGCCGTTTCTCTACTTGCAGAAACGTGTGTCGTGTCTGCTCAAAGAGACCGTCGTGACGCGGTTTCAAATTCAAGGCCGAGCTCTTGGGCGAACCCCATGCTCGTCCTGCGGTTTAGTTTTGGTCCCAAAACACGATTTGAGTGCATGGCGCTATCACCATTCACGTCGTTTCAGCTTGGGGCAGACATCCCAGAACCACGTTCTGAACCACTCCCACCGGTGGGCAATCTGCTCGGCTCCAGGCGTCGAATTGACGATTGAGAAGATGGAAGAGCTCAATGTCCGGTTCGGGGAGCTCCTGAGGTTCTCATAGCCCTTGGGGTTACTACTTGCGATGGTCGTCTTATGTTGATGTCACATTGGCGAGGCTTCATCGAGCTGTGATGACACTATCGTGATTGAAGCCTATCAGTATCTATCGCTATCTGTCGGATCGAGCCTTTTGAGTCCGACCCTTCGACCTCACCACGGCATTGGGCCGGGATGAGCTTGATACCCCTCGGAAATATCACTAACCTAAACTCCCAGTCTTCGTAGGCGGTATCGCGTACTTGAAATGGTACAAAACGAATGTTCTTCACAAAGTAAAGTATAACTTCCGCGTCGACGAGGGAAGACTCCGCTCAAATCGCCTGTCCTATAGATCGAAGCCGCCTTTGCCCCAGGATATGACCCAGCTCTCGATCTGGCGACGAGCAATATCAATCCCAAACGAATTGCACCAACAGAGGATTCGGACGAGCTTGACTTCGACCTTGCGGGTCCGTGGACCGAACATCTTCGGCGGAAGGAGCAGGATTGGATAGATCACATAGTCCACGGAGCCGAATCTGGACATTATTTCGTCCTGCTGGGGCCAAAGGTAACAGAAGATACGAAGTCCGTGTGCGAGTAATAACATCATATTCTATATAGGGCTCCGGTAAGACCACCATGATATTTGACGCCATGCAAGCGATACAGGCGGAGGGGGTTGCGATGTGTGACGCCCACCCCGACCTCGAGGTCTTCCGGCTCCGGCTCGGTAAAGCCTTGAATTACGAATACAACGAAGACTCTCAGACAGGCTTGTTTCAACGGCGGGATCCCAGGGAAGGCGAGAAGCCCCCTCCGGTGTCTACAGAAATATGAATGACTCAACAGGATTCTTTTAGCTGGACCAGCACTCGATATCGAGCGAGGTAATCACAATTAGATGTTTCTGGTGTTGCGTTACTGATCCACGACAGCCTTAAACAAGCTGGAGAAGGTTGCCTTGCGTTCTGCGCGCCGCACTGGCCGTCCATTAATTCTTATCTTCAACAATGTTCATTTCTTCAAGAATGACGACGAAGGCAGGAATATGCTACTTCAGCTGCAACAACGTGCAGAATCTTGGGCAGCCAGCGGTAGGTTTCTTACTCGATATCCGCACGTTGCATATCATAATTGCGCCACCCATCAGGCATCATGACGCTTGTATTCAGCACGTAAGTCCCGACCGATCGTCAGCCCTTATTTCATGAAGTATAACCGTTCTTAGGGACGATTTCTGGCCATTTGATGTAATGCGTGAGTTTGGTTCTAGTATGTTTCTGCGGGTGTAACTAATTATGCGCCAGGGAAGATCGCTAGTCGGATGCATGTTAATACTTCATTCGCTATACTGGCAGACGACGCCTTATATTTTCCTTTGCAGGTTTTGTCCATCTATGACCTGGACAGCAAAGAGGCTCTGCACGCATCGACCCGCATTCGCAGAAGTGCTGACAGGAAGCCCGAGAGACCCGAAGTCATGAAAGAAGCTATTTCAATTGTCGGAGGTCGACTTGCATATTTGAGCAGAGTCGGTGAGCGACACTAATAACGTGTTCTAGTTCCTTTGGACCGGTATCTAATAAAAGGAATTAGCCAAGTCTCGTGATATGCTTGAAATGGCGAAGTATTTGCTCGAGGCGGAGAAGGCGTGGCTCTTGAGTCAGATAGGGCTTATTCCCGACTGTGACGATGATGTTATGGACGAGGTACGCCATCAGGTGGTTCGATTCTTGGTAAATACACTCACATCAAATAGCAAAAATGGAGCTCATGCTCGTGGCTTCTTCTGCGCGAATTCGTGAAGTTGAGACAGGAACAAGAATGCCAACGCGATGAGGCGCAGGCCTCTAATAGTGATGGACATGCGCACTCAGTCCACCATGTGGACGAGGCCCTCCCCCTGCCTTCCATCCCATATGTATGCTTTGCCTACCTTTCTGTGACCGACAAAATTTAACTTGCGATGATAGTGGAGGTGCCGTCAGATAATGACAAGGCCCGATTTTCTCGAAAGTTCGCATTCGTACTTATTAGTTTAACCCTCTTTTATAAACTTTCTGATCCGCAGACCTGGACCGGGCTAACATCATCGCTATCGACGTGAGCCCCCCCACCTTCCTTCCTCTTCTATATATTTGACGACCACTCACTCTGACAGGTCCATCACAACGTCCGTCCAGACTCGATGCTCGTTCTCCGAGCCGCACGAGAGGTGGTCGAAAAGGACGGATTCGACGAGCTTCTCGACAGCGTTAGAGACCGTGTTGACGAGATTGAAAGCTTGCACAGGACACGGGAGCTAACGGTACGTTCTCCTTACGGGCCAGACTTGTTATATTCCTTAACAGCCATCGGTACAGTTCAAGGATGTCACCAAGGGTGACCGGATTAAACTCTCGGTCGATAAAGGGGGGGCATTCCTGGTTGACAGCTAACTGTGCCCGGTCCATCCCATGTATTGTACGACTTGCAACGCGATCACGCACAAAGGGCATGAGTATGTATGAATGCCCGACTTTGCGGGCATTCAACCAAAGCAGTCCGTTTTCTTATTCCACTCCAAATATGAGTGAATACAGGTTGACGACTACAAGAAGGGAACTTGAGCTACCAATAACATATGAATGAATACCCCCAACGCCTAAGCAGCGGACCTAAGTATGATTACCTCAACCCCAACACCGGCGGGCCTTATGCACATTACCAGTCACGCTCTAAGCAGCGATGGCCACGGGTGTCGCTCCATCCTTTTTCCCTGCCTCTGCCTGCGCCTCTTTAACCTTCCTCTCCGCCTCGCTCTTTTTCCCCTCAATCTCCCTCACCTGCCTCTCCAATTTCTCCCTCACACCCCCACCCAGACCGCCAGTATTGAACGTAACACTCTTATGCGGACTCGGCCCCATCGACCCAACCTCCGGCGTCACCACATTCACGATGGGCGCCGCAGTCGATAGTCCCCGATGGAACGCCGTCGGCAGTACTCGCCCTTCGGGGTGCTGGAATGGGCATGTGCTCCGCGTGCAGCTCGCGCCAAAGCGGCATTGCTGTGCAAAGTGGCTTTGGTGGGGGTTTGGGTTGTGGGTGTTTTTGTGCTGGGGGGCGACCGGGTGGGTGTAGGGGCAATTGGGGCGTGTGCAAGCGGCGCCGAAGCGGCAGTGGACGGCAGTGCCTGGCTGGGGCGCAGCGGGAGCTGGGGGGGTAAAGTTGTTTGGTGGAGGCAGTTCGGAAGCTAACCATGGAGCGTTAGTTACTAAAATAACAAGCACGACAAGAGCACAATTCAACTCACGTGGAGTATTAAGTACAGCCGGACTAACATGAGCCCTAATACAATCCTTGTCCTTACACTCTTTCCCCTTATCACACGCTTCGTTGCTCAGCACAACCCCACTCTCCGCAGTCGCCACCGGTGAGGGATGGGAATACCGGCAGAGCGCGTTCGTGCACTTTAGCCCAAACTTGCACAGTGTGGGCGACATCGGCCTTTCGGGTGGGACGTATCCTGGACGTAGCTGCGCCTGCGATGCAGCGATGGCTGTGAGGGCAGAGGCAGTTGATAACGGGGTGGGGGAGACGGCCGTGGTTGGTGTCGGCGATACTATGGTACTTGGTGCAGGGGTGCTGGGACTCGGCCCGTCCTCCGACGCTTTTTGCGGGGAGGTAGGTTGGCCTCCTCTCCCCCGAACCATCCCAACGCCCCTTGAGCCCCTTCCTGTCCCCCTTCCCCTCCCACCCACATTACCCATACCTATCTGTTGTTGCTGCTGCGGCCCAGGGAAACCATTCATACCCCCGCCCTGGAACCCAGGCACCACACCTTGCATCGGAAACCCCGGGCCTACCCCACCAAACTGTCCCGGTCCTGCATTAGGATTAAGCATACCCATCGACGATGCCATCTGCGCCATCATAGCCATCTGATTCATCATCATCTCTTGTAGTACCAACGGGTTCGTCATCCCCATCGCAGCGTTCATGTCCATTCCGTTTGGGAATCCCGCCGGCATCATCATGTTTGGATCGGGGGAGTTGCTTGTGATGTTGTCGATGCGTGCCTGGATGTCATCGCGGTGGAACCCATTCGATCCGCCACTGCCATTGCGCACTGGCCCGCCTACGCGCTCGATGAGACTTCGTGAATTCGCTTGCCCACCGCTGCCGATATTCCCATCGCGGAGCATTGCGCGGGGGCCAGTAGGGAGGTCGGTGCGCCTGGCCTTATTGGGATGGCCTGGGGAGAGCGAACGCGCGGATGCGGAGCGTTTGTGCGCAGACGAGGACGTGGACGGTGTTGCTTGAGCTTGGAGGATAGCTTGTTGGTGTAGAGGGAGGGCGGCGCGCGAGAGGCGTCTAGGGGCGTCGGTTTGTATGTGCGGGGGGAGGTCGCGGTCGGCTTGATCGGGGGGTGGGGGCTGCGTGTGAGAGGGGGAGTTGGAGGGGGAGGCGCCTTTTGCTGCTTCCGTGAATAGCCAAGCGGTGAAGCTGTGGTCTATAGGACGGATATAGCGTTAAGGCATAATCAGAATGATACAATATATTGTATGCGACTTACCAAAGTCAGATCCAATCACTGCCCGACAATGGTTGGTGTCAGTGTAACAAGCACCCAAAGAAAAAGAAAACCACCCACAATCTTCTAGTTCGGTGGTAATTTGAGCTACGGAGGGATCCATCAACAAAAGGTTGGCCACTTAGAAAACGTGCGACGCACCCGCAGTCTTATTGTTAATGATCATAATGGTTATGTATTCCGCCATGACAGGATCTATCAAAGAAAGAAAAACTCATAAGAGCCGTTGCAACGCCCCAACACATGACAGGAGCTCACCAGCGTCAGGGCTGTACCCCCGTTTAGTGAGTTCATCCTGGATAGATTGCTGTAAAACAGAACTTGAGTGTTGATAATAGACCCTGTGCAGGAGTAGGACGGTACCTGGAGAGCTATGGCGCGCTCCGTGGCGATGGTGAGCCCGAAAGGCATATTTAGGTATCGAGGACGATGACCGTCGACGGTGAAGAGGCGTTCAGCTATTTTGGCTCTCCGCGTTAAAGTTTGACCGTGGTTAGGGTTTCCGAGCCGCTGCATATTCCATGAATCAGCGCACCTTTGAGAGCGTACCGTGTAAGTAGCACTTTCTAGTGGAATATATTCTGATTCATATTTTCCATGGCATACCAGATGCCGGTGAACATCGAGAACATTTTGGACGATCGCACTCGAGATTTCTCCTGATAGTGCTAAGCATTTCATGTAAAGGTGGGCATCAGAGACGTTTGGATCTTCGATACTGAACTCGCTTTCAGCTTCAAATGCTTAATCGGATTGACCACAATTCGGTAAGGATTCGATTTGCTTTGGAGCCACGGTGCACGGCTGGACTCTGGGGGGCACGAGTCAATCGATCATCAAGGCTCTTCTCATCCTTGTAGCTGATGTTGAGCAGATCTGTCCATCCTTATTAAATGACCAAACCAACAGGACCGTTTTTCTGGACAGCGTTTGTCAAATCCGTATGCAATTCGTGTCCACATGTCAACGGTGGAGAGGCGGAACTCGGAGCCCCACCAAGTAAGTTGGTGTGAACAGATTTCTCATAGATGGCAAAACTCAATCGCCACTGGTGGCAGAAATTGCTGATAGGTATGTTACGACAAAAAAAGAGAAGATCTACAAGTATTCGACATCCCAGGATCCGCTTTGGTCTGAACCTGTTTTCACCACTAACTTCCTCAAGAACAATGAGAAACAAACCGTCAAGGTGACGTACGTCTCGCCGGTTTCCATACGGTCTCGAACGTCATCACATTATTCCGTCGAGAAAACGTCCCTCTGAGGCTTGGATGTGGATGCTCGTGGCAATGGGGACGTTCCTTCTAGGACTTGGAGGTCGTCTCTACACCATCAACCGGTGCCTCCGCGTAGCTCCATATACAGCGGCTCTTTTCACAATATTGGCGGGCATTCTCCAGCCAATAGTCTGTTACATTTGTCTGGACGAATCCGCCGCCGACCGCGCGAAGATGTCTTCTCCTCAAGTCGTAATTCTATCTCAGAACGCTCCGAAGATGACAGGAGAAAGGTTCTGTCGGTCTCAAAATATATTACAGCAGACCCATGTGGATTTGCAATCAGAGAGCGGGGGGTCAATCCTGAATTCAGGCGTCAAGCTTCCCGTGTCTGGGGAAGTCAAGACTTCGAATGGCGTGTTTGAGAAGCCATACCCGGCACCAGGATTCGTTTTGGAAGGTGATTCTTCCGCCCGTGCTGCTTCCAGGCCTTTGCCCGCTGCCCATCGTGTTTTTGTGCGACATCGAGCACGCCGATCCCTGGGGTCTTCTGAGCCATATTCTGTAGGGCCGGAACAGAAGCGTCAACAGGAAGCGGAAGATGAGGAAGCTAAACGAGAGTATCACTTGAAGGCCCAACTTTTTCTGCTTTTAATACGTGATCCAAGGCTTTCTTTTGCAGACTGCTCGATGACACCGTTGTTCAAAATCAGAGAATCACAGGCAACTATCGAAACATACGGGGAAACCATTGGAGAAGATGTGCAAGATTTCCTCATCATACCTTTGTATCGAAACAGTTCACAGGCGAGCCAAAAAGACATTCGATCAACAAACTTCCGAGGTAGTCCTTTCGCCATTGAATACTCCTCTTATTTTTCGTGCTTGCCTCTACCGTCACTTCGCCGCAAACGCGCATGGCTGTAACGTCTAGTATTCACAGTGGATTAGTCATGTCGGCTTTCGGTGATAGCATTACAGAGCTCCCTATTGTCATCACGCAGTGGGTGGTCGGTGAAGATATTCAATTGAGGACATGTACGAAGTGATGTTGGATATTCCTTTGTATTACTATTGTAAGAACAATCGTAACACAATATACTTTTTTGTTCTCTGTTGCCAACCTTGTGGGTCCTGGGGAGGGTTCGCGGAAGGAGTAGAATTCGTGAATTGCGAAGAAGCACTGACGACTGTTGATATTCGGGCTGGATCATGATGGGGGAAAGGTGAGGCAAGGCTAGCTTTGGTGATATCCGCTATTGCAGAACGAACGGCGTGACCCAGCACCCCTGGCGGTAGAGCTGAATATCCAGGTCAAAAGTGCATTATCAGGCGACTCATGAATGTACTAGTATCAGTTATACGACAATGATACATTGTACTAGCAGCACACGAAACCTACGGAGAAAGAAACACATGTCTGCATAGCTATGAAGTTGCGGCCTCATGATTGGCTTCCCATACAGTATCGTCGCCCAAGTAATGTTGTGAAAGGTCCAAGCTATCTATGGACTTGTCCACTGGTAGTTTGTAGTATGACACTCCAGTTATCTTAGCGGGCACCCCATTTACAGGCATGCTCTGATGCCAACCTGCAGTCACAACCCCGAAATTGGCCTGCTTAAACACATTGTTGTCGGCCATTCTTGCATGCTTTTCACGGATGTTGGCCTCTATCTGTGATGCGTGCAATTTCGGCACCTCTGCGCACGCGGACAACGTCAGAGGTCTGTGGATTGTATGAGGCTCCCCAATCACGGAATGGCGCGTAGAGCGACAGCTAAATTCGGTTCTGTGTGTGGGCCCGACGCCGGCATGCCAGTTTTGATCCACCAAGATCATTTTGACACCAATGGGGACAGGAGCAATGCTCGGGTACTTCTTTTTGATCTCTTCTTTCATTTCTGGTATATGTTTTTTACGTATCCCAGAGGTGAAACGCATGGTCGGGAACTGTAGAATACAAGTTACTTGTGTTGGAAATTGCGGGACCGTGGAAATACGCACCGGGAGCGGGTTGAGCCTGGTAATCATGAATGGCCTACCAATGATAGGACTCTTTTTGCTTTCACCGGCGTGGTAACCAAATTTGAGATACTGCAGATGTTTGTCACCAGGCGTTCTGCAGTCCATCCAGCGGTGGGGCACATAGGCGAGTTTGGCACACTTATGGGAACTGTGCTGTTCAAGTCCACGATAGTGCTCGTGGATTCGGTGTTTCGCGTCATCTTGCTCAGTTTCCTTCACACCGCCCTTTCTGAAGACAACATTCGGCGGCTACATAATGTCAGTATGTTGAATGGAATCCTAAAATATTGAATATTAACATACAGCCCGACGGTACATGATGGTACGATCATTCAAATCTACCGTTGTCCCATAGCGGCTCTGCAAGGGTAACGTCAGGCGGCAGGTTCTGAGTTCAAGGTGAGGTGGAGACTTGCCAGCAATGGGACGGCAGCCGCAGTAAACAGCGCGGAGACGCGAAGAAAAAATGGGAAGACAAGCATTGTAATAGTAGATAGGGGTTTAGAAGGTATTATCAACACGGTGAAGTTGAGGGGAGTCCAGCTGAAGATTCTCATGAGACGAAAACATCAGGTTATTATACTGTTGGATTCTATGGTTAGAGCGTGATTATCAGGGAGAGCGTGAAACATGATGGAGAAGGACGGAATAGATCAGCAGTACTAGACTGAGGCAAGCACCTGGAAGGCCGCACGCCTGATCCTTTTACTTAACTTCTCGCGGCCCCGACTGCCTCTGAGTCGTCTAATCTCCCAGTCCACTACTGCCGTGTAGCTCGTTGCGGTCTCGTTATTCTTGCTCGTATCGGCCCTGTGTTCTCGTTGATTTCTTGCGTGGCTGCTGTACATGGACATGCCCTCCTGGCACGTGCTCCTGCCAAAAATGCTCTTGCAAACCGGCGTACATTTCGAGTGGGGCAAAGCAGCTATGAAGGAGAGCGCCTGTCATCCAGCTGAGACTTTCGAGTTCATGAGACGGAAAGTTCAGGTTTTTGTGCTCTGTAAGCTAGTGACCGTGGATCGGACCCGTCAGACATAACAAGTAACATTTGTCTTGACGTACGGATCAGGGAGAAGGCATCATGCAGAAGGATGGAACACTACATTCATCCTAGTACAGCCATGCCTTGACCGTAAGAGGTCTGAACCGCCAGTGGGCGTCTTCCTGCGTTTGCTGGACGACGGCAACAACGATGGTCCAGTGGCCGCGGAATCTGTAGCTGGTGTGCAACTTGACAACAGTTGACAAGAAAATCTGGCCCTCGTGCCAAAGCGGGCAGAATGCCGCGCCCAAAGTGTGTCGTGGACTTGAAGAACGTTCCGAGTGGGTGGGCAGGGGAAGAGAATCAAAAGTGCATTATCAGGCGACTCATGAATGTACCAGTACCGGTTATACGACAATGATACATTGTACTAGCAGCACACGAAACCTACGGAGAAAGAAACACACGTCTGCATAGCTATGAAGCTGCGGCCTCATGATTGGCTTCCCATACAGTATCGTCGCCCAAGTAATGTTGTGAAAGGTCCAAGCTATCTATGGACTTGTCCACTGGTAGTTTGTAGTATGACACTCCAGCTGTCCTACTAGTAGCAGGCACCCCATTTACAGGCATGCTCTGATGCCAACCTGCAGTCACAACCCCGAAATTGGCCTGCTTAAACACATTGTCGGCCATTCTTGCGTGCTTTTCGCGGATTTTGGCCTCTATCGGTGATACGTGCGATTTCGGCACCTTTGAGCACATGGACAACGTCAGAGGTCTGTGGATTGTATGAGGCTCCCCAATCACGGAATGGCGCGCAGAGCGACAGCTAAATTCGGTTCTGTGTGTGGGCCCGACGCCGGCGTGCCAGTTTTGATCCACCAAGATCATTTTGACACCAATGACAGGAGCAATGCTCGGGTACTTCTTTCTGATCTCTTCTTTCATATCGGGTATACCTTTCCTACGTACTCTCCCGGTGAAAAGCATGATCGGGTACTGTAGAATACAAATTAATTGTGTTGGGAATTGCGGGACCGTGGAAATACGCACCGGGAGCGGCTTGAGCCTGGATGACTCAGGACTCTTTTTGCTTTCTTCGGCGTGGTTGAGATGCTGCAGATGGTCGTCACCAGTCGTTTTGCCGTCCATCCAGCGGTACGGCACATAGGGGAGTTTGGCACGCTTATGGGAACTGTGCTGCTCAAGTCCACGATAGTGCTCGGCGAGTATTCGGTGTTTCGCGTCATCTTGCTCAGTTTCCTTCACACCGCCCTTTCTGAAGACAACATTCGGCGGCTACATAATGTCAGTATGTTGAATGGAATTAAAATATTGAATATTAACATACAGCCCGACGGTACATGATGGTACGATCATTCAAATCTACCGTTGTCCCATAGCGGCTCTGCAAGGGTAACGTCAGGCGGCAGGTTCTGAGTTCAAGGTGAGGTGGAGACTTGCCAGCAATGGGACGGCAGCCGCAGTAAACAGCGCGGAGACGCGAAGAAAAAATGGGAAGACAAGCATTGTAATAGTAGATAGGGGTTTGGAAGGTATGAACACGGTGAAGTTGAGGGGAGTCCAGCTGAAGATTCTCATGAGACGAAAACATCAGGTATTATACTGTTGGATTCTATGGTCAGAGCGTGATTATCAGGGAGAGCGTGAAACATGATGGAGAAGGACGGAATAGATCAGCAGTACTAGACTGAGGCAAGCACCTGGAAGGCCGCACGCCTGATCCTTTTACTTAACTTCTCGCGGCCCCGACTGCCTCTGAGTCGTCTAATCTCCCAGTCCACTACTGCCGTGTAGCTCGTTGCGGTCTCGTTATTCTTGCTCGTATCGGCCCTGTGTTCTCGTTGATTTCTTGTGTGGCTGCTGTACATGGACATGCCCTCCTGGGATCTATTTCGAACGTGCGCCTGCCAGAGATACTCTTGCCGGGGACGAGACGATGGAAAACGGCGTCGAGTGGGGCAAAGCAGCTATGAAGGAGAGAGCCTGTCATTTTATCAGCCAAGGGAATGATATTTTTGGAATTTGATGTTAGTTTTGAACTTTGTGGTTGTCTGCAATTATGTTGTGCAACGTTGTGCGCCCCATAATTTGTGCACAATAATGGTTTGATCGTCGCAGCACCTCAACGATAACAGAGCAAGTTCATATTTTGCGGTGTACAAAACATAACGTAGAGTGTGTAAGGAAATCAAACGGTGGAAGGGTAGAGCATCTGAAGGGCGGATAAGTACAAGAAACAAATGTGCGACGAAAGGACATACGATCCGGACACTCGCACCAAACGCACGCGGGGGGAGGTTGGAGCGGAACTTGGATTTGACGACACCCGAGCTTCCATGTGGGCGTGTGACGCGTCTGTAGGACACTGAGAGGGATGGTGAAGAACATTTATGGCAAACTCACCCCCAGATAACGCGGACTTTTGAGCCCTGGATCTCACGCTTTGCCTTGTACACATAGGCTACCCTCTGCAGAAACAGCGTGCTCAATCAAGGTCCCACCCACCGAGACGAGATGAACGCACCTTTCCGAGGTAGAATTGAGCGTCTTCCTTTGTCGCGACGCCTTCGATTTGGAGTAGAGAAGTGTTAGGGCGAGTGTTGCGTTTTGCACGCTTGTGACCGAGAACGCGGCCTTTTGAATACAATCTGCGTGGACATCCAAGTAAGACCGAGACCATCCACCGAATTGTACGACTTGAAATGGCATATAAAGTAAATGGATTGTTTCGTTTGAAACTGACCGTGTAGATCCCATTATTTACTGACTTGAAAGCGCTGTGTAGTATCAAGACCGACGTTGAGTTTTCAGATTTCGTTGCATTTTACTAGGACCCCGCATCATTATCCACAAAA
This sequence comes from Hygrophorus pudorinus, assembly GCA_003314045.1. NCBI lineage: Eukaryota > Fungi > Basidiomycota > Agaricomycetes > Agaricales > Hygrophoraceae > Hygrophorus > Hygrophorus pudorinus. Next base: position 85,726 of record QLPF01001251.1, read on the forward strand.
GGACCCCGGACACTACCACCACCTTCCAACCAACAACTTCAGCCTTTCCGTCAATCCACCGTCCTCTTCCCTCATCGTCTGCTTCTTGCCATCAGCTTGCAAATCTACCCCTTCCGCAGCCTGAGCCTTTCCAAGTTCCCGTCGTGCACGCCTCGACCGCGATTTCTGTGTTTTAGTCTCCAAGTCTGCTTCACAGACCCCGACAAGGGCTTCCCCATCCGGATTTGGGATGGAGTCCCATTCCATCGGCGGCCGCGCCTGCGTATCGGCATTCCTGCCATCAGTAGACGTATCTTGCATCCTTTCGTCTGGCACGACGGCGATGGACGGGTCGGGACGACGGGTGAACTGGCTCCATTTTGTGAGCACCGTGCGCATGCGTACGTGGTCTATCACGGGTGCTTGCGTCTCAGATTCGGAGCAAGTGGCAAACGGGGAAGCAGAGACAGGCTTCAAATCGTAAAACCCACCCCACTTGACGAACGCATGCCCGATCGCCAGCCTGCGCGAGCGGGTAATTTCGTCCACGTCCACCGCGCTCGGGCACGGGTACTCCTGTCCTGGTAAACACGGTCAGGTGTGACAAAGTAGATTCTGGACGCAACGTACTAGCCCGTTCCAGTCGAACATCAATCACCCTCCTCCGAGGTGTACTCGCCCCTCCACGCACGCGGGCGCCAGGATCGGGGTCGTCGAGCACCCGATCCAGGACGTTCCCCCAGCTAGGCAAGTCCTCACCCTCGCTCCGATCTTGCGGCTCCATCAGCCCCTGCAAGTCCTCGAGACCGACGCCGCCGTCCATGAGCTTCGTAGAACCGACAGGCGGGGCGGGGATGTGCAACACTTCGCCGTCTGGGGGTACCAACGGGAGAGAGGAGGCGGAGCGGAATATAGCCCAGATGTTGGTTTGATAGAGTTCGGCGACTTCACGGTCCTATAGATTATATCGAACAATATACGAGTGAACACGTCTTGTACTACGGTGGTACCTACCCGGTGAAATCGAAACTCGCGTATGCGCCCATATTTGCGCTCGACGGAGCGAATGATGGCGTACGCATCTGCCATGGACTCGATGGCTTCCCACGGCTGTATGTACACTGAATGTGTGGCATTGTGAGTGTGAACGTGGTTGGTGTTATGAAAGGGTGCGGTGGATGAGCTTTTGGAATGAAAGTCAGCTTCCACTGGCAGGTCGTGGTGACTTGAATTTTGGCGTGACCCTGACTGGCCTTGGGATGAGTAGATGGCTGTGGTCGGCGGGAGACGGCGGGCCCATTGTGTGGGACGTGGGGCGATGAGCTTGAGGCGGGCGACGAGCATCCAATTCAGAAAAATAATGCGCGCACTAGAAAGCGCAAAGTAATAGAATCACGTTTTCGTAAAGTCCACCTCAGCTCATCGGCTCGAGTCAACGTCGACCAACGAATACAGGGAGTGCTTTATAATTTATTAGCTGGTAATTTCGTAAATCACATATAGCCGCTGTGGTCAAGACTTGAAGCCGAGCGGACACGTACACCACCACGATGTTGGTAAGAAACTCAAGTACTCTGCCGTGCCGCAATGCTTCAAGTTTCGCGTACCCCCTCTTTAAATACTCGAGCCAGAGCCTCAGTCGTACAGACACTGAAGATGACATCTTCCAACACTCACAATCGCGTCTGGTTCAGTATGTTGACATTCTCAATTGCCCATTCTTGCCGTTGACAATACATGTAGTTACTGGCACGTTCAGCGGATTGGGGAAAGCTCTTGTGGAAGTCGTCCTTGCTGCTGGCGAGCGTGTAGTTGCTACTCTTCGTAACCCAGTCAAGCTCTCGTCGCTAAAGGAGAAGTACCCTGCATCCCAGCTGCCCCCCGTTTCGCTGGACGTGACCGTTCCCGACCAGATCACTGCCGCATTTGAGGCTGCAAAGGCACAATTTGGCAGGATAGACGTCGTCGTCAATAACGCCGGCTACGCTGTCATGGGTGAAGTAGAGGGCACTCCCGACGAAGATGCGAGGAAAGAGTTTGAGGTCCAATTCTGGGGCCCTGTTAACATTACCAAGGAGGTTAGCTCTCCGAACTCACCAGAAGCTAATGTCACATACTTTCCGAACTCTGGTACAGGCCATCAAATTTTTCCGCGAAGTACACTGTGGGTGGGTATCCGTCACCGTCCTCGCCTCTTGATGGCTTTCTCGGTGTTTTCAGCCCTCGAAGGCTTCACAGAATCTTTCAACAAGGAGATACATCCCTCGTGGAACATTAAGGGATGCATCATTGAGCCCGGTGGCGTCGAGACCCAGCGGCGTAATAATTCCGTGGTCGTTCTTCCCCTACATTGACCCGCAATCGCCCACGTCCCGTTTTCGTGTGATGCACCCAAAGGCCACGATGATTGGAGAGTCTTGAGCGAATGAGTAATGCTATGCTGAAGCTTGCCTCCGAACCAGTGCTGCCATTACGGGTCCAGTTTGGTAGCGACTCGCTGGGTCTAGTCTAAAGAAGGCCATGAGCACGTTCTAGGACACGGAGAAGTGGGGGAAGGCGTCTCATTCGACCAACGAGGATGGGGTCGATGTGCAGGCTCACATGAAGATGATCTCTATCGCTGTCACCTAGTTTGTTTAAATGTAGTCCAAAACGTATGATGAGCAGGTGTTCAATCGTAAATGTTAACGTTTGCTGATGGAGGCCCAGCGAGTGCACCTCAAACGATACTGGCGTGCCAGAGAATATGGACGTCGTGTCGCTGGAAGTCATCATTTGATCAAACTGAGTTCTCGACTCGCGAAGCAAAAACTCTGGCACCCGAGTTACTTGAAGGGCCAGGTGGAAACTTACCCCGGGCCTCACTTTTATTTGCTGGACCGGAAGATTGCTTTGTATTCTTACGTCTGAGTACAGGATTGGCATTGGAACAAAACATGTATCAGCCCCTCATCACGCAGTCCACACTCTAGCGATGAGTTCCGTCAATCCTACACGAGAGAGTATTTGAGATGTCTATCCAAACACAGGATTTTAGGAGCACGCACCAACATCGTTCGTATTGAACTGATACACCCCAACAAGCACACCAACAGTTGCCGTCCTCAAAGTCCAAGTAGCCATAGGGCCCAGGATGGGGAACTTGCGTTTATGCAGATAATCGACCAGGATAGCATCGAACTGTTCACCATCAATACAAACACTCCAGATCGACCAAACGGCTCATACGCACTCCGATGTGACTGTGCATGACGAGACTAATTCCCAAGAGTCCATCTGTGACGGGGTGGTTGCTGCCGGAGGTCACGAACGCCGCTGCGGTGAGAGGGACAAGGCTCGCGGAAAGGAGACGTTCGAAAGCCCAGTGGTACGAGCCATGTGTTTTTGACGGGGGCGGAAAGTCGGTTGGGTCATTGACAGTACCTTTATATACGGCTACGAGAGGATCAGAAAAGAAGAAACTCTTTGGATTGGGCACTTACGACCGCCGGGAACATATGTGGTAGTGTTTGTTGCTTGACGGACTATGGCGACTTGAAAACCGGGTTTTTAAGAATCTGCATTGAAGAGACAGACCTTGTATTGCGGAACGAAGAGCATAGCGATGAGCTAGGGATCTCGGGAGTGTTGAGCGGAGAAGTAAAGACGAAGACATTTGTCGTTGCAGCAATAGTCTGAGGCAACTCCGCCACTTCACTGGGCTCACGCTCATGTCTACCAGTCAACGTCCACCAACAAATACACGATTTGGTCCCTACAGAAATGCACTGAAAGCTCTGTCAACAAGAACAGGGACCCCGCTGCCTTCTCTAGTTGTTTCGTTCGGTGTATTGCATGAACTGACAGCAATTGTGCCGCTTGTCGGAACTTTCTACGGCGCAAGAGCTTTGGGCGTCGGAGAGCGTGTCGTCGGAGCTATATTGGCTAAAGGGGAGTCAGGGTGGGTGATGGATAAGTGTCGAACTTGGGTGGAGGAAGGTGACAGCTGGGCGGAGCGAGTGGGTAGAAGATATGGAGTGTTTGGGTTTGAGAAGGGGTCACAGAAAGGCGAAGGAGTGAGCGTTATCGTTGGGGATGTGGCCAATGCTGTGGTTGGGTACGGAGTCACCAAGGTGTGTCGAGTTTATGACCGTCCGTCGTCGTGCTTACTCTGATACGTAGACTGTAAGGCGTTGATGCCACTTCGCTTTGGCTTGTCGCTGTACCTCTCACCAGCTTTTTCGAGAGTAGTCGTCGAACCGTTTCGAAGAATTATAATGCGTCCCTTCAAACGGTCGTAGCAAGTGGCCTTATTGCGTTATACCTTGGTCTCAGATGCCATATGGAAGTACAAGTGTTAAATCAATTCACGCTGTTTTATGAGGTTGGTGGACCTGGCGTTGAGTTTCCAATATTTGTACACGTTTGACTCGCAAGCTTTAGCCAAACAACTCAGTCATCCTTATGCCCAAGCTTCACCTCAAGCGGACACCCGCAGAGGAAGCCGAGCACCAATGGCGAAAGTCTCAAAAAGCGAGACGGAGGGCTGCAAAGCACAAGGCATCTTACCCTCATCCAAATTCGTTCGACCGTCATAACCCAGATCCCGGTCATGGTCCTTCACGCAAACGACAGCGGACAATGTCTCGGGACAGTGATAAAACATGGGACGGACCTGGCTATACGAGCGATGGGTCTCATCATCATGCCCAAGCCTCCAGGGATTCATCCAGTTCACCCGACCCCCACGCTCACAAATACAAACCCGACTACGACGCGATCCGTGCCCAACTCGAGGAACAACGTTTTATGGAGAAGATGTCGGGTGCATTTGAAGATGATGAGAGATTGGACTCGCTTGAGGCGAGATTCAATGATTTTGCGCACGTACCTGATAGATGGCGGACTGGCGGTGGCACAGGGAAGGGTAAAGGCAGGATGGAAGATGACGAAGTCTTGGATCCACAATATCTGGATGACGATGAGTACGCAGAGTGGATCAGAGCGGGGATGTGGAGGTGAGCAATCTTTTCATTCGAGTCTCTTCACCCATTTCTGATACGAAACCATGTTTGTGTTCAGGAAAAAGCATGCCGACGAACATGCCGAACAACTTCGTCAGAAAGTCTTGAAAGATGCCCGCCGGGCTCAAGAGAAGGCTCTCAAAGCAGAGACAGCCCTTCTTGAGAAAGCTGTGGAAGAGGAGCGTAGACGGAGGAAGCGGGAGAGAGAGGATCAACGTTGGAATGAGGCGAGAGAGTTCTACGATACACGATGGAAGGTTTTGCTTGGGCCAACAGGCGATCGCGAGGGGGTGAAGGATTTCAAGTTCGAAGACATACCTTGGCCAGTCATTGGATCTCAACCCATGGTCAACAAACAAGGCTCGAATTCGAGGGCCGTATCAATTTCACTAGAAGATTTAACGGCGGAAACTATTTCGGCCTTTCTTTTGCCATCATCAACTAAACCATTGTCAGTAGAATTGGAGAAAAAAGAGAAAAGGGAGAAGCTTCGGGAAACTATCCTACGATTTCACCCAGACAAGTTTGAGGGGCGGATTATGAAGAGAGTGCGGGAGAGTCATCAGGACAAAGTTAGACAAGCGGTGGGGCAAGTTACCAGGGCTCTCAATACCTTGATGGGAGATGGGTCATGAATAACACGGATGGGTAGGTAGTACATGATGCAACTCGATGTCACGGTGTCCCTCGCACAACTTCTCCCACTAAACGGCGCCGGCGGGTGGTACGCAGTGAAGCGGTGATAGATCGCATCGCACATAAATCTCACCTAGTAGACTCACCCAGCCCGCTTCTTAGCCAGGAGGGCCTTGATGCTGGTCACGGCTTTCTCTCGCGCACTGACAAGGCGCTTCAACTTCGGTAAATCTGCCTCTCGCAGCAGAGCAGCATAGTCCGGTTTCTTCGGAGAATTGCTGGTCTCCAATCGGCTGCAGTCTGCGTCGGCAGTTGAGGGCATTGAGTCGGATGATGAGGCGGTTAGATCAGCTCGGAGATGAGCTAGAATGTCGTCCAACGTCGACAACGTAGATACGCATTCATCCACGTCCTCCTTTCTTTTGAACGCACGGCAGACTTCAAGAGCGCATATTTGGATATGAGTGAACCTAGCAGGGCCCAGTAAACTCCCTCCAAACCTAAGGGACGCCAACATGCCTGAGTCAGTCCCTGACAATTTGTCCCAGTAGTAAAGCTTCACTCACCATCGACTCACGATCACAACAGCGTCTATTACACCTTCAGCCTGCATCACATTCAGAATTTTCCCCCCTGCCCACTGCTCCCCGTCATCCTCACTCCCTGTTCTGAGCTCGAAGTCATCGGGGCCTCCTAGCCCAGACCGTCCGTGCTTAAGGACCATATATCTCCATGCTGCTATCTCGTGTGAAGCAAGTTTGGAGCCGTGTACAATGTGCTTCAGATGATTTATCGCTCTGCGCGCTTCCTCCGGCGTGGTTGCTCGGTATACGTTGGCAACAAAAGATGAGCCACGATCTCGAACCTCTTGGGAGGTAGCCAAAGACGTAGGCGGAGGACGAGTGGATTGGACAAAGGAATCCAAATTCAGCATGAAGATTCAACGGAAGGATTTCAGTAGAGATTTTACAGCATAGATGTAAATCGACCAAGGAATTCATGGCAGGTATCCTAGCCTTGATACAGTACAAAGGCTGGAATGCAGTAACAAGTTGGTTAGAATATAGTCCATACAGGTAGCAGTACAGTGGCACGGTAAATATCCTGGAATGACAACTATATAACCACGTAGAAGAAATGAAGAGTGTCCGAGTTGTAATAGATGCGAATAAAATGCGATGCATGTGTGGATGCGACGTAATGATGCAAATGAATACCCAATACCAAGTCAGTCCATTTACTAACCCCGGAAGGCCCCTCTTCCGGCCATATTCCCCTGGTGCTCTATGGGAGTGTGCGGACGACTGTAAGACGACTGTTGACTCGGGGGATAAGGCCGGTGTATAGGCGCCTCGCGCATGCCGTCGGGACTATTGTGATAGAGTGAACCCGGCGTCGAGGGCCTGTCTGACATCTGTTGTTGGAACTGCGGTCGCTGCTCGAAGTACCCTTGCTGCCCTCGTAGCAGTGGTTGGTAGAGGTCGACGGTAGAATCCAACTGCGTCAGCTCGATGTCATGCTGTTGCAGCTGCGGCTGGCCCGCAGGCCCACGCGCCATGTAGCTGTCGTAGCCAGTCGGTGTCCCAGACCTCGAGCCGGGATAGCCCTGTGACTTGGAGCTATAGTCGCCAATGAAATTTGTGGACGCAATGGAACGGGCGTCCCAATCCGCTTCTCCTCGGTCTCGCTGATAAAGCTGTGGGTCATACTCGAGATCACGCTAAACGAACGAACGAAGAGATGGTTAACAATGCCCTAAACAATGATCCACATGTTCCCACCTGATCGATGGCCGCAATTTTGATCCCACCAGAGACAACGTGTGTCTGCATCTTCTGTCCGCCATACTCGTCCAGCTTCGTATGATCCTGTGCGATCCTGCCCGAGTATACTTGGCTAAGTAGCGGCATCATCTTCGAATGTAACATGGGGGTAAACAAATCCGCGTGCAAGGCTGGATGCCCGAAACGTTTTTCCAGTCGATTGCCGTGGTTATCCGCACGCTCAGAATGCACCTTGGCGACACGGAGTTCCTCTTCTGTAGGGAGGTAGTACCGAAATTGTTTGTCGTATTTGCGGTTAATGTATATCTTGTAAATAATGACGAAGATGATCGGCGGGATAGTGGAAAGCCACTGTAAGGACTTGAACGTATATTGCAACCCGATAGCTAACATGACCTGTAAGCAAAAAACGACAGCAGTTGGCAGGACATGAGAACGTACTGAGTATCAACAGAGCTTGCATCAACATGACAGAGAATAACAGCCGATTAATCGCGACATTCCATAACCGCTGTTGGTAGCACACCGTCATAAACCGAGTCGTTACCGGATACAGATAATGAACTTACCCCACCCGTCTCAACTTTGGATACAAACACAAACATCAACTGGTACTTGTAGACCCACGAGCTGAGCCAAAATACAATGGCTGCAGCTAGAGCCACCAGAGGCGCCAGCGGTGCGAAAACCAGACCAACAGCGCCCATAAACATCTACTCAAGATGTGAGTGTGCAAATACGTGAAGGAATGTATTATTTAATTCTTACGACGTTCGAGCTTGATAATTGAAAAACATTGAGCGGCATGATCATCTGAAATCGGTAGACACTCACTAGTAGATCGCATACTCAAAGTCGGGTGGTTGGGTCCATTCTCTGACATCACGGGGAGTCCGACCAAAGACGCTAGGGTAATCAAAAGCGGATGAGTGAGAATGCTCGCTGGGTGTTTGACCAACGGGACTCACCGTGTCTTGAACGACAGCCAGACCAAATTCACAATCTGTGCCAAATCAAACACGATCAAGAAACCTCGAAGCCTTTACGCCGATATTAGAAGCCTATCCATTATTCTTATCGAGATGAAGCAAATAATTACGGAAAGAACGTCAACCAATAAGACGCTTGATCAATGTACGTCCTATTGATAGTGCCCGGGAGTTCTGAAACGGGAAACGCTCGCTTGACATGATTCAAAGACGCTGGTCCAACGGCTTACTATCGAGATTTTGGATGATCTCCTTAAAGCTGGTATGTTGTCCAATTTGTGCGACGATCTCCTTCACGGAATCTAAAAAATGTTGCACTCGTCAGTTCCAGACACTTGATTGATGTGAAAATTACTCACTGAAGATAACGCCGACCAAGGTGAAAATGACCAATTGTGAAATTATCAAGAAAGCAAAATACCGAGCGACAACTGCACGATCCAGTCGAGAGTGAGTCAAAGCGCCCATATACTGCGAAAGTCGCCTCATCATAATAGGGAGGAAGAATCCAAAGAGAGCGGAGACAGCCGGCGGCAGAACACCGGATAGAAATGCGAAAGCAGCAGGCGAGTCTTGAGACCATGTTTGCAAGAATGGTACATATGCTGCCAGCTAAAGAAATCATCATTAGTTAAATACAACCAGACGGAGCGCGAGTAATACATACAGATGCCAAATTTGCAAGAATGGAAATGAGGAAAAGCGGAATGGTGTTGAAGAAGCATACAGCTCCTAAGATGATAAAGCCCACCAAGGTCTTGCGGGCAATTTCGGACTGAGATTTGGCCATGTTCTCCCAGATCTGATCAAATCGTCAGTACGCGCGAGGCAAGAGAGTACGATGGTGAAATACGCGCACAATGTCCTTTGGATTGGGGGCAAGTGCAACATCTGTACCTTTCGGATGTTTGTTACGCAATATGTGTGCAACGATGTGCGCGTAGGGCACTGCAGCCATGGATGCGAATCCATAATTTTCCGCTTTGCGCGTGTCGAAGTGGGCACGATATTCTTCGATCGCCGCTTCCGTGCGTTTGAGTTTGGCGCTATACGCGGATATATCAGCCGTTATAGTAAAGAAATGAATTAACCGAAACACACGAGTAAAAGTCGATCGCGTCTTTCTGGACGCCCCCACAACCCATAAAGCCACCGATCCTGATCATCGGTCTGCGCTTAGCAATTTTCCCGCCCTTCAAATATAGCACCAGGACGGCCTCCAACTCTCGCACCGTCGTATTGTGCAACTCGATAAGTTCCGGCAGCCTCCCAACCTTCCTACCGATGTGCACTGATGTCGTTGGATACGGCACCTTTACCGATTGGAAGATAGCACGTAAACCTTCGTCTGATTGATTTGCCTTGGGCACACGCATCACCGTTAACGTTCGAGCATAGAAAGATTTCAAGTACTCGGGAGACCGAAACCACTGGTGGCGGAGTCTAACAACTGCTTTCCAATGCATGTCCACACAAAAGATGAGCATGAAGGTGAGGAGATATGATACGGTGACATGGACGAAAAGCAAGTTGCCCTGAACATCTCGAATAGTGAGCATAGACAAAATGTCTCTTGATTGAGAGTTGATGTTTCTAAGATTGTAAGTGATATTGATTGGGATGAGCACGCAGCAGGTGAGGAGGGCGATGCCGGAGAAAAGTTGACGTAGGAGACGGAGGAAACGAAGGAATACGACAGCATCCAGGCCGATTTTATCGAGTAGCTCGGGTTCCTTGGTACGTAAGAGGGGGGAGATCCAGCCGAAAATGGAATCGGATATTCGGGGAGGAGGCTTGTCGCCAACATGATATTTGACTTTGGGCTCATAGATAATCTAGGGTGAAGTCAGCATTATGTGAGACCGATTCTTCTCAACTCCATAACATGGGAGTCCAACCAGGGTACATTATTTCCCCATAAATTCTAGCAGCTCTCCCCCACCCACGTCTGATGATACTAAACTACTCACCTTGTTCTTGGGACGCAGAACATTAAAAGCGATTACTGTTCCAACCTGATACGAATCCGACATTTGAATACAAATACCGGGGATATCATAATATAAAGCGCTGACCGAAATGAGGGTCATGAGTATGACTTGTGAGCCAACTGCAGCGGGCGCCAGCGTCCGAGAGTTGGTATTCTTTCCGATGATTTCTCCAGCCTGATCAAGTCCAGACATGATGTATGAATGGTGGTGGTGAAGGGATAAAGATTGGACTCGGCGAGTGAGGCCGCCGATTAAAAGCGAGCGAAAAACGTGGAAGTGGAGACCGAGTGGCGGTTAATGTTGTTCCCTTTTGAGGTATATCTCCGTTGGGGCAGGATTGAGACAATATTGGTATAGTAAAGATCAGCGACAGCAGGGCTTAAAAGATAGCTTTGGACTTGCACGGGTATCGAAGGGATATTTAAGCTTTCAGCCAGCGGCACAATGAAAAAAAGAAAGCAAACAAAGACAAACTTGGAGCGTCGGTGGGTTGAGTCCGCATGGGAACAAGAGGCGGAAATTTGGTATATACCGTAGTCTACTATGCTCCAAAGTATCACTGCAATCACCACAGGACCTGGTTCCAGATCATGTTGGTAAGTGTTGAATTGATTATGATGGTCCGAGGTGTGTTTAATCTCTCGTATTCTCTTTGGGTTCGATGAGGTAGCCGGTGGGCTTTGTATTAACCAAGTCATTTTCATCAGTTCAAGTTGGGGAGCGATGCTCGACGAGGTCATCATCATATGTCTGACATATTTCCGACACACTTCCGCCGTTCGACACAGGTGGAGAGTCCCTCTCCTGTCCCTCATGATCCGTGACGGATCTATAGTGTTCCTCGTCTTATCCAGTGAGCGGCCGACGGTGCTGTGGAGAGTAACGACAAAATGCTAACACACAATTTATAGCCGTATTGATCGTATCACTGACAGGCAAAATATCCCACCGTGAATTGCCATCTGTTATGATGTCGTGAGCCTCGTATCTTCACGTCATCCGTCCCGCACTACACCAATAACGACTCCCCGCATAGCGTCTTCGTCTCGATCGCATCATCAGTCGTGCGGGTCACTCCTTCATGGTTTGAAAATCTTACAAAAGTAACCACATATACCACAGGGCTGCAGGTTAGTAAAAAAAAAGACTTGCTTGACAACTCTGCTCTTCGTGTTCCTTGAATAATTTGTGGACATTGTTTCATATGATTTGTTGCACAGTACTTAGGAATTCGACGCCGTTCGGCTCCTTGCACATACATAACCCATCGAGAGTCGCCGAGGGCCAATACGTTGAATTTGCAAGACATTTTTTTGGATGAATTCGACAACGTGTCCAATTCAACGCCTAGTAGTACCGTTTTCAGGTCATGCGCGGATGGTCTCGGACTACTTCTTGAAATCTGGCTGAAATAAGTGATGAATTTTCTGAACAATGAATTCTGAACATTGTTCCTAGATTCTCAGTAGGGGTTATGTCAATAAGCATACGGTGAGGGCTACTGATAAACAGTGACAAACACCTCCCGTAAAACCACACCGGCGCGCTCATGAAAAGAGCAAACGATGTGACTCCCGGCTCCGATGACCACCCTGCAAAAGTTGAAAGATATCATAGATTGGAAGCTTCCGGAACAGACCTCCAGCCCAACTTTAAGTTGAACATCATCAAAGTACATGTTATACAAGCCAAGATAGACTCCGATGCCTTAACCGAGCTCTTCTCCGTCTTGGAAAACCGTGGGGGTCCTGTGCATAACCATATTCTAGGAGGGCATGCGTTGAATCTGGAACTTTGCGTTGACGTTCGTCAGGCAGATGTTGTGGTGACTGCTCTACGGATGAGGAAGCGTTTCGAAAGGCATATTGACTGGAGCATTGCCGTAAGTGCTACGAGACACGTTCGATGCATAACGGACTTATCTCAACTCTTGCAGAAAGAAAAGGCTATCGTGACGCCCAATTGGCTCTTGGACTCTGCGCAAAATGGGATGCCTATGCCTTGCGGGGACTATGTCGCTTTAAGTGACAGCACACTGGCACGTCGTAATTGCCCTGATAACAATGACAACGTGGATCGAGAGTTAGAAGCTGGAACCTCGTCATCGATCCCAATTCCTGAAGGACCAGTCCCATCGTCAAGTATTGATGAAGGGTCCAGCAGCACAAGCAGCCGCCTGTTGCACACCGCTCGTTATGCCTGCAGCCGTGCCTCCCCGCTAATCTGCCCGAACCAAGAACTAGTCTCTCAGTTCTCCACGATACGCCGCTCTAGAGAGCTTGAAGGAGAGGAGAGGAGTGCGTTAAGTTATGAACGAGCCATTGCTGTGAGTGATAATGGTTGAATTGTCTTCTGCTACTCAATCGACAGTTAGGCACTTAAAGGTAAGTCAAGTTTTCCGAGGGAAAAAAACGCTGCCAACGTCCAATAGCATATCCATTCGCTATCACCTGGCGAAATTTGCATAAGCAAGTGGCCAAGCTGCCCTACGTAGGGCCAAAGGTTCTCTCCATGGTATAATTGCTTTGCGTTCCACTAACAAAATGAAAGCCCAAACTGACGATCTGTAATCAGATTGAAGAGTATCTTTTCAGTGGTGGTATAGAAGAATGTCGTTAGTGGGCAGCCCAAGCACCGTCGACCTTCCATAATAACAGGTCTTTTCTTGGCAGAAATAATTCTGATTTCCTCTCGCTTCCGATCGCTATTCGTGTTCAACTCGGTATACGGTATAGGGCCCACCACCGCGCGGAGATTGTATGCACTTGGGCTGCGTACAATCCAAGATCTGGAGAGGTACTACCAAGCAGAACACATCGAAACCCCGAAACAAACGGAACAGAGCCAACAGAATGAAAATATAACCGATCTGTCAATCAAGGTGGCATTGACCCTGAAAAGCGATCTTGATGAGTCGTGAGTTCCTGGTTTTTGCCTACAACCCTGCCAGAAATCTTGTGCATTTCCGGATGACTTCAAATTTACCACTTCTCATTCACCACGACTCATAGAATTTCACGCGAAGAAGTGCAAGAAATGCACCGCGTCGTAATGCATGAATTGGCTCATATCCAAAAGGGGTGCGAAAGTACCTTAGTGGGAGGGTTAATCTCTACATTCGAGTCGTTCGACTAGCATTTGTCGAGTACTCACGTTTGACCGATAGATATAGGCGAGGGAAACTCGAGAGTAATGATGTTGATATCGTCATCACTCATCGTGACGCCAAGGTTGGTACAGACAAAGTGAAAGGAATACGTAAAGACCTTCTTAAGAGACTTTCCGAACAAGGCGCGTTTCAACCTTGAACCCTTTTTCTGGCCCTAATTTATGACTGTTGACTCCTAGGAATAGTAACCCATGTCATGCGTGAATGTGTCTTCTCCTCCATCCTTTCGATAGACTCACCAAGTCGCGCACGCCAGACCTATCGGGGTTCCACGAGCACAATGCGCTACGTACACACCATCGAGACTCTCTTGAAACGGCACTCACTGTTTTCATCCTACCCCCTGACGGGATCCGCAGGCGTGTACATCGGCGTCTGGATCTGATCTTTGCTGCGCCAGAGGTTTATTGGACGGCGATAGTGGGTTGGTGGGTTGGCCAAATGGCTACGAAGAGTTTGCTTGCGTTGATCATAAGCCCTCTCCCGTGTTTTGTTGTCCAGGACTGGCTCACAGATGTTTGAGAGAGATTTACGATTATGGGCCAAGCAAAAGTAAGTAACTCATAACCGCTGTTGTTGTATCAGCTAAAGGTCAGGACCGGAAGAGGATTAAAATTTGATAGTTCTGGAATGTACGTTGCGTCACTTTATTGTTACCTCGATCCGCAAGTTATTCATACGGTTGATATTCAGAACACGCCGACATGATTCGAAACGCTTTTTCCCGAAAAGTGAGCACGAAGTGTTCGAGATCTTGGGTTTGGAGTGGATTGATCCAACATTACGGAATGCTGATGCGTGAAGGGACCCAGGCATTTTTTATATACTGGAAAAGACCGTATAATGGCGGCGAGTCTTAGAAATATGGTTGCAATTGTGTTTGTTATAGTATTGTACATGGAGTTTCTTTCAATTGGCGAACGCCTGGATACCCGTTATCGCTTTGCCCAAGATGAGTCCGTGGATGTCCTAGCAGGAAAAAAACATCAGTCTAAACAAGGACACCCAAACACGAAGGCATACGTGTGTCCCTGCAATACAAAATATCAGTCCCTGCCAAAACACCGATGGAAGGTAACTCGTACCTTCGTAAGTATTCGTGACTTGTAGATTCGCTACATGCCGTCCAACATGATACCTTCTCTTGAACCATCACAAACCGTACATACGCAAGGGCGAAGGAATCCACGCACTCGTCTGCACATGCGTTGCCTCCAAGGATATCCAACACGACCCTAGCATGCTGTAAGGCTTTGCCACAATTGTTCCTCTTCGCCATACTGATCATTTCTGGGGCAAGTTTCCCCTCGTCCTTCAGTCGGGCGACTTGCCAGCTCGCATGCAACCCGAGCGCCACTTCAGTTTGCGCATCCACTAGTTTCTTCTGCACGAGCTGGAATGACGCTAGTGGGCGATTGAACTGACGTCTCTCGATAGCGTAAGAGCGCGTGCGGTGGATGCAGTCTTCGAGAGCCCCCATAACGCCCCAGGATATTCCAAATCTATTATAACGAACGACTTAGAAACAGTCATCGGGTCGACCGGAGAGGTGGTGCGCACCTTGCATTATTCAAGCACGAGAACGCTGAACTCAAACCTCTGGACCCTGGGAGCAGGGCGGTTTGTGGAACGCGTACCGAGTCCATGAACACAGAGCCAGTGAGGGAAACCCGAAGCGCGAGCTTGTTTTTAATGGCAGGAGCGGAGAGTCCTTTGGCACCCTAGTTTTGACGGACGGTCAACGAACAACAACACCAAAAGAGAGAACATAACCCAACCTTGTCGAGTAAGAAGCCACGCACTTTGTGGTCCCACTTACAGCGGGCCCAGATAACGAATACGTCGCTACAGGATCGTAAGCAGGCTTCATACACAGGGACAGAAACTTACGCAACGGGCGCATTGGAGATCCACATCTTGCTCCCATTAATCAAAAAGCCGCCATCGATTTCTTCGGCTGTTGTTTCCATCCCTGAGGGGTCTGAACCGTGGTTTGGTTCCGTCAATCCCTGTTCTACCATTAAGCACACCATGATGGGAAAGGGGTGACGTCACTTACAAAACACCCAACCATCTCTCCTTTCGCTGGAGAAGACAGTTGAATGGCAGTATAAAACTCGAAGGAGAAACCCACCCAATCGGGGAAGATACTTTTCTTTTTGTGCATCTGTTCCGAAAGCGTGGATAGGGTGCATCACGAGAGACGATTGGACGGAAGCTGTTGATCGATAGCCTGAGTCAACTCTGTCAAACGCATAAAAAAAGGATGGCTGAGAAAGTGAAAAACTGGGTTACCTCTCGATCTCACGCGCGATGAGTCCATAGGCTACACTGCTGACCCCTGCACAGCCATATCCCGTTATGGTAGGGCCGAGGAGGCCAAGTTTACCCATCTCAGGAAGAATCGAGTGGTCGAATTCTGCAGGACAGCGATCTATTCCGTGAATTCAAAGCGAGGGATTATTAAGCTCGCCTTCCGTGCGCCATCCGTCCAGGACGCGAGGAAGGAGCCGTTCCTGCTGGATGGTCAATATAACACTTTGAACATAGGCGCAACCGAAAGAGTCCTAAACAGGAAGCAGCTGATATTCGGCATGCAAACGTGATCGTTAAATTTGCGTGCGCTCGTTATGAGAACCGATATATTATAAGGATCAGGAGATCCCTCTGAGTCTTGAGCAGTAATTGTGGAACATAGGAAATAACACCGCAGGAGCAAAACTGGGGAGTACTCGCCTGACAGTATTCACGCGCAGTATCACTGGCCAACTATCGTCAATATGTTGCAACGACAGTAGAATAAAATTGTCCAACCGAATGGAGATCTCCTCCTCCATTAACAGGGACTCCAAATTGAGCGGGTCCTAGAAATCACAAGGGCCGTTATTGAATTATTGAAACGAGTCATAATCTAATCCAAATTTGGCCAACCTCCCAAATGAATTTGGCAACCTCTGAAACGTAAATTGATGAGATTTGCTAGCAGTAAGTAGTATATAGGAGTGAGCATACTTTGGGTGTCTGTGCTGCTAGTAGGGTTGACTGTGGCCGTAGCGAAAGTCCGCGAGAGACGCGATATGATGGATAAACCAGAAGGACCCGAAACTCTGGCCAAACGACACATGGCGGACAAGAGCCTGAGGGACATAATGATGATCCTGAGGAGGAACTATATTATTACGGTAAGAGTTCAAGTTACCGGTTATTGGTGACTCACGTGACCTTGGATAGAGTGGCAACGCGCCCAACGACCGGTCGGAATCTTGATTTGGTCTAGCACACAGGAAAATGTTTGCATGGCGCTGTTCTTTAAAGCCATTCAAGTTGGTCGTGGAAACAGTTTTTTCCTGCCCCCCATTCACTCGCTGAGGTATCGCCCAGCTGGGAGACCGTCTTTTTCCTGGCAGTCACACGCATCTGGCTTTTTCGCTAGCCGATCATGTTGGCTGTAGTCCCTGAACCGTCTGACGCATGGAAAATGACTGTAGCTAAATATGCATGCTGTAGGTTCGCCGATGGTTTACCCAGCCAGACACTGAATGCATCACAGGTGGAGCGCTTGCATTTTCTCTGTACGAGGCGGTCCTTACATTGGATGACGAGAGGCGCTGTATTTGGAGGTAAGTCGCTCTAATGTTGAGTTACCCCCTTATGTTTCTCGTTATTGTTTGGTTTCTATAGAATGCCCAGGTCGTCTTATACCAGATGCTTGTATCATTTCTCAAAATATTTCGGCCTTACAGTGCAATTGTGAGTCAGAATATACAGTTAATCATATCCTACTAATACCATCAGTTTAGAGTCAACGTGATGGTGACCTTTGTGCTTCACAGCCGATACCCTGTCATCCATCAGACCTGCAGAGTGTGGACAATGTATCGTTTCTCGTCAGGCCAGATGATGTTAATCTGTGTTGAATTGATTTTGATGGCTCGTGGTACGCTTAGCTATTTCTTCCGTAAGCTTCCGTTTTAACCTCAACTGTCCCGGATAGTACATTTGCTTTATAGTTACAATCGTGCCATCATTGGTTTCTTTACCTTTATAATCGTCGGAGAGATCGTGGTAATAGGCTATGCTTTGCCTATCTTGCGGCGTGACCTCGAGTTTGGTCCGACATGCCTCATTTCAAAGGCTCCTCCCATAATGGCATATTTCGGGTCAGTCGATATTTTGCAACGTGTCCTTGGTGCTCAAACGATTGTGCCTCGTCAGTTATGCAGGCATTACCGTACAGGTCTCCATATTGATTTTCACCTTACTTCCGGCTGCTATTCCAAAAAGATGGAAAAGAATACCCCTCGTACCCGTCATGATTCGTGATGGAGTGATCGTGTTCTTCGTAATGGCTAGTAAGTGTTTTTGGTCCTCTTGACGAGTATTGGCAAGATACTGATGCTGGCTGAACAGTTATACAACTGGTTACAATGTTTCGCAAGACTTTCCGAAATGAATTTGCCGCCATTGTGTTTTCGTATGTCTCCCCTATGTTCGTCCGCCATGCAAACATGCTGACAACGGTCATACAGCACGTTCATCGCAGTATCTTCTTCTGCGGTGAGTGCAGGTTATAACTTCTTCCGAACATTTCATGACCGTTTAATCAGGGCTGCAGGCTGATAATTAACCTGCATGACGCGGTGGCGAAGGGGCGTTCTCATGGCCATTTCGACGATTCTGATTCTGATTCCAATTTTCAATTGTCGACAAGCATTTTTGAGGATCAGCCATCAATCAATGTCAAGGCCCCGGAGTAAACACTCAACGTGGGGGACACATTAAATTAGCCCTGGTATCGGACAAAGCCCCAAAGAGGCATGACGGTTCTAACGACCCTCCTCGGCTGAAGCGCTCGGTACGGCCGGATGTTCTACCGGTTACATAGTTTGTCTATCCCCTCGGCTGGGCACGATGAAATTTGTTTACATAACAAGTCCAGTTGGCAGTAACGTTGTATATATTTTAAATAATATAAGTATCATCGTGTTAGGATACCGCAGCGGTGTCAGTGTCGCAGTAGAAAGCCATTTTTGAGAGCACAAACTTAGCTGGTACGCACCAAGGGCATTGAGGCACCGATCAAATTTGGATGCATCGATGTAAAGCTCCCAAAAAATGACAACACGCCAGAAGGAAATAAAACGTAGGATCCTGCCAGTGAGCGATTCATTAGGAACTTGAACACAGACCCAAAGACTCAGAATAAATTGTTTGATTAGAGTGTATCTGTTGGGATATGTATTACGAGGATGCCAAATACAATAATTCCTATTAGCAAAGTATGACTCCATAGCGTCCATACTACTTGTTTTGAGTGGGTGGTCGATCGCGTCATTACAGGATGATCATCGATAGGAACGGTAGATAAGGCCGGGGTCGGGTTTTTAATGCCTCGAGTCATTGAGAGTAGCAATTGACTGAATATACGTCTTGGGCACGGACGATACTCCACGCGCATATATCTGCGTAGTATATATCTTGATACCATGTCAGGGGTCCTCCATATTTGCCGGAGAAGGACTACTTACCAATTCATCGTAAATGATCAACGGCACTTTCTTGTCACACATCGTTGAGCCTGGGTGAATCTTTATGATCTGTAAAGTGTATTTACATAAAATTTGATAAGGGTAAAACCAGGCGTCTCACCGTCTGGCCCATTATTTGCTTGTAAGTCTGATCTGGCTGCAATAAAGCAGTGTTCTGTAGAAACCCATGTCCGAGGCTCTTCAGCACGGGCTCTTCGTTGTCGCCGCAGGAAGTGTTCCAGTCAATGTGCAACCTAGAACACGTCGTCTGGAGCTGGTCACGAATTTTTATCGCCTCGATAAGAGTACGTTCGTTGAGAAAATGTCTCCGACACCACTCTTTGCGTCCTGCCCTACTCTCCACCGCCGCAATTTCTTGATACGACTTGAAGGCGTTCAATATGGTACAATGATCGCCACTGGCATGACGAAATTTACGCCGTGCATCCGCAGCAGACTCGCGCTGATCGGTGGTGTCGAAAAATAACTTCGACGACGCAGATAGGATAGCTACGATCTGAAGTACTTCAAGACAGCATCCATACTCTTTGGATGCTATGATGACCCGAGCGTAGTTCGGTTCAAGGGGGAAAGCGGCCATCTCCCGGCCTAACGTTGTGAGGGATTTCTTCGCGTCCAAGGCCCCCAAGAGGTATAGCGTCTTGAATGCAGCCACAACTGTCCAATAAGTGGTTAAAACTACAGTAGGGGGACACCAAAACGGACCTACCAGCATCTAGATCCGGTTGATCCATGAAATCCAATTCCTCAAGATCCTGGCCAAGGCACTTGAGTTGGAGAAGACACGACGTAAGGCTGCATCGACGAATCTCCGGTTCTACGGACGGAGCCATGGCGTTGAAAGATGCCTCGGTGTATAATCGGTAACAGAATCCCTGGCCCTGAACGAAATGCCTTAGGAAAAGTCTGGTGTGAAAATAAATCAGACCTACTTCCCGTCCGGCGCGACCTGTCCGTTGCGTCGCTGACGACTGCGTTATGTCTTTCGTCATTAGGGTATCGAAACCTGTACATATCCCACGTTAAATACCAACGAGACACATCCTTAGTTCGCAACCTACCGCAGCCGGTGTCGCGATGAAGAAACCGCTTTTCTTTACACTTTCCAGTATCGATGACATATTTAATACCAGGTATCGTAATTGAAGTCTCTGCGATATTGGTGGCCAAGATGCATTTACGAGTGTTTGGTAATGCTGCAGAAAACATCTTTGATTGTTGTCCAGGAGGAAGTGCAGCATACATAGGACACGTGATTACCTAGAACAGTGGAAGTAAGACGGCGTATGATATTAAGACTAATACTAAGCACGTACCCCCATACCCTCTTTCGGCAACTGGTTCGCGAATAGCTGTATTGACTTTTCCAGGTTTTCGATATCCTCTTGACCTGAGAAAAAGGTCATTCGAGGGCTTAAAAAGTGGAGGGCAAATTTTAAAACAAGCCTGGCAGGAAAATTAAAACATCCCCAGGTGACTGATTGGGATCCGTGTGAATCTGGAAGAAAGTCCGTAGCGCGGCATCAAGATAGTCGGTTTGGCCTACAGCTGTGTGGAAAATTTGAACAGGATGTTGGCGCCCTCGAATGTAGAGAATTTTAGCACTACAATGAGGTTTCTTAGCTTGACATTGTGATATGAGCAGCGCAATACCCACTTGTGAAAAAAATTACTGAACTTCTCCGCATCCAGTGTTGCGCTCATTATAACGATTTTAAGAGGATTGAGTTTTACCGCAGGCCCTTTCCCTTTGATGTCCGATTCCCTGTTCCTACTCTGTTGAATATTTTTGAGATTCGAAATCAAAAGGTCCGTCCGCAACGTCCGTTCGTGCGCCTCGTCCACTATAATGACACTATATCTCGACAGGAGCGGATCTGACAGCAGCTCACGAATGATCATACCATCCGTAAGATACTTTATGCGGGTCTGAGCACTACACAATTCATCGAACCGGACGGAGTAACCGACAAGCGTGCCAGTAGGAACGTTTTGTTCAGAAGCTACGCGGGTGGCGAGAGTGGTTGCAGCAACTTTGCGTGGTTGAGTCACTGCTATCATCCCACTACCAGATACACCGGATTCCAAAAGATATTGGGGTACTTCTGTAAAGATGACCTTCGGGTGAACACAGGACACATTGTGTAGAATGTCCACTTACGGGTGGTCTTCCCCGAACCAGTTTCTCCGAGGAGAACCGTCACATCATTTTGACGAATCTCCTGAATAAGAGCCTCTTTGCCTGGTAAAATGAGCCTCAGTTACAATATTGAAAAGCAAGAGTGCGTCACCTCTGGCAATAGGAAGTTGCTTGCGTTGCTCCTGTAAAGCTGCGTGTCCGACATCGGGCAATCCACATGCGTTATTACAATTGGCGTTGCCCAAACTGCTACGAGCCCGTTTGCGAGCATTTCTTCCGCCGGGCAAAATATGAGTTCCATTTCCATTGACTTTCGGGGACGCCCTCTTTTCTACTTCGTGATCGGACACGTCCGTCCAAACGTATTCACGTTTTTTAGAACCTTTGAGGTTAGCGTCGATGGTGTGCCTTTTAAAACCGTTCGTAAGGCCATTAACTGATCTACGATAGGTTGACTTCGACTGCGTGGGTATCGTTGCAGTGAAGGGAACTCGAGAACTCTGAACCTTCATTTTTTTCGCCAGCGGATAGGTCGGATGATAGTCGTGAACAGTGCTTCCGTAGCCAAAAAAGAAGTGAGATGTCTTTGGCGAAAAATGCAAAACGAGTTGACGGCATGAATTGGACAGCCTCAGTGATGGGCTTGTTTGACTATATAGGATAAAAACTTTTATATATTATTCGACACACTCCGGTCTGGCGAGTAGTAAACAACTAAGAGAGTTCAACGTTCAACGATGAACTTCTCCGCTGGAGCACTCCAACCTACAGCCTGAGTACGCAACATGTACTACATGGACAACTCGTCAATGTATTACTGTGGTGGACGTTCACTCAAATATATGCCAAGCCATTTGTCTATAATGAGAAAAAGGCTGTGAGTGCAGACATACCCGCGAGCCTGCCAGTGTCCCGTAGGATCATGTGATCGCATTCGCACTGGCAGAATTTCATCGTGAACATTTGACAATGGGGCATCCAATGGGGCATCCAATGGGGCATCCAATGTCGGGCCAGCGACGTACACAATCGTTCAATCGGCTGGAAGATTTTATGATATTCGCCAACCCCGCCGTCCAAGGCCATCAACCGATTCGCCGACGCTGCGCCGCATCCAATCAATTCATTTTCATTCCTGACTAGATCTCAGGTATATGTAGTCGTTTTCCTCCGAAAAGGGCACGTCTGTCTCATACAAGATCGAACTAAATAGCATAGTAAGTAGTACATGAAGATGATAAGAATTTTTTGGGAAGTCGAACCCATCAGATCACGATGCTGGGTAGCTATGAGTACGTCGGTATCTGTGTCACCAAAACGATACTCACAGGTACTAGTACTGATGCCAGAGGACAAGCGGGTTTACTGGTCCGCATCCTTCGAGTATGAAAGTGAGTCTCCCAAGTACTAGTGTCGGTGTCGATGTGATGCTGCTGCTAGAGCTTCAACGTTCAGATTGAAAGCATGTCAAAAATGTCAAAAATTACAACACCACGGCCCACGTCCTATACATAAATAGATATCCAGCCAACATTCGTTCTCCTTCTACTTCACCTGTTTCCGAGCCTGTGCAAGGTAGTTCATGTCTATGTCTGTTCACCCTATCGTTTACTAGACCCGCTAGCCTCTTTCTCCTTCTCAGACGCTCCTCCTGCTCCTGTACTAGAGCTTCCCTCCTCCAGATACAGCCCATTGTTCTCAATATAGTCCACCACAGGCCCCGGCAGCAGATACCGCACGGACAGCCCACGTCGTAGGAACAACCGTACCTTGAATGTGTCATATATAGGTGAGCTGGAGACTGGCGGAATAGGTCGTACCTTGGTACTAGAAACATCATTCTGTATGAGCTGGGAGATAAGGTGGATGTTGGTTCGCCAGCGTGCTAAGCTGTCAGTTGCTTGGTCCATTCCTGAACCGGCACGTTCGACAATGAATGTGCCGTATCGGCCCAGGATATGGTCGAGCTACATAAGGGGAAGGAGAAGTTTAGTGGAATTTCTCGAGTTCAATCCTAAAGTACGTTCTCGATCCCGGAATATATGAAGGGATGAAATGCTGATGAGAAGTGAACTCACATCAGCATAGCTCCACACACCCGGCTCGCTCATGGTGCTGATCAGATCCGAACCCGCCAGAAGCATGACTCTGACGCTTCTATGCTCGCCGTCCTCGGTGCGCACACCCCCCATGACAGTGTTGATTTCGTAATCAAAGTGGTCTAACACCACGGCTGTCCGTTGGTATGACTGGAAAGCTTCCCATGGATCCACCATCAACCAGCCAGATGTTTGTTCGGCGGCTAAAGTGCACATGTTCACCCTGAATGAGGAGAGTCAGGCCAACGACACGAAGATGCCAGCGACATTCAGAGGGGAAATCAAAGTGACGGCGCATGGCCCCCCGCCCGGCAAAAATTCACTTGACGGTACGGAAGCGAAATGGGGCTGATCCGATATGCGATGCTCACCTATGCCGTGCGCTGAGCAACCCAGGCTTCTTATACATGTCGCTGACAGGACTGAGATATCCGCCGACGATCTCGAGGTCAGTGTTCTGTCTAACGTAGTCCTTGGCCATCTCGAACATTCTGAGATGCAGATATGTGACTGGACTGAACGAACCGCATGCTACAAGCACGACTGGCGATTTCTGTGAATCTTTGAGAATTGTAGTTAACCGTTGAGAAGGGAATACATAGTTTGGAGGATTTGTGAAGCCAGGGTTTTCGTCAGACATGGTTCAGTAAGAGCTCGAGGGGCGGATCACGCACTATCCGAACACGTGATCTTGGCGTAGCTACGACTCGGACGCCTACGCCTAGCAGAAACATCCGAACCAAATGCAGCATCCATACTCCGGACAAGCCCACTACGAGGAGGAGAGAGCCGGTGTAGGCTGGGCGACAAGGTACTTCAGAATGGATGTGGGACAGGCTAAAGCCTGGTATGATTGTAAGTCAATATCACGCCGGGATTCAACGTACTCAGTACTATTCTGCTAGTCGCAAGGAAGTGCTTCACCATAATTCCATTCGTGATATCGCCTGTCACCTTTATTGTTGATGCACCTTTTGGGCGTTTCTCGCCCTCTGGAGACACTAAGTTTCTAGTTGATGGTAAGCTTTTCTTCGTATTGGATAATATATTTGAATGATATCAAGTTTATCCCAGGAATTAAGTCATGGATCCTCATGGAGCTTGTCTCCCCTGTAACTTTCGCTTACACCTTTCTCACTTCCCCCCTTTCGTTCCCCGTCCCAGAATTGTCCCCAACTCATCCATCAACAATCCTATCTGCTCTCTATTTTATTCACTACTTAAATCGATCTCTCATCTCCCCGCTACGCACACCTTCTCGTTCAAAATCTCATATCTCCGTCCCACTCTCAGCCATCGGTTTTAACATCATAAACGGCTGCCTCATGGGAACGTACCTCTCATCCCCGATCGCTCGCACCTTTCTCAGCAATGCATATTCTCGTCCTTCGTTCTATATTGGCCTGACCATCTGGGCATTAGGTTTCGTGGGTAACGTCATCCACGACGAGGTCCTGCTTAATATTCGACGGAAGGCCCGAGCGAAAGGAAAGTTCGTGGAGAACCACGGCAACACCAAGGCAGGCGTCACGGTGCATTATGCCATACCCCACGGCCTGTTGTACGAGTACATTTCGTATCCCAACTATTTCTGCGAGTGGGTCGAATGGCTAGGCTTCGCCATTGCTGCTGCTCCCGTTCCGGAGTTCCAGCCCTTGTCCTCACCGTCGTTCTTGTCGTCCCTGTCGTCTTCGCTATCCCCGCCTTACATTTTCTTACTTTCCGAGGTGCTTCTTATGTTTCCTCGGGCATGGAATGGGCATAAGTGGTATCACACTCGATTCCCCCAGTATCCTCCTGGCAGAAAGGCAGTCATCCCATTTATTTTTTGATACTCCATACCGTCAATGAATGATGTGTCGTGATATCATGATATGACCGGAGTCTGGTGCTCGATATATACAAGCAAAAATAAAAGAGAGTCCCGGGCCCATCGTGTTCTCACTGCCAACGATGAGCAAGTCACTTGACGCGTGTAAGCCGCATTCCCTTTGTATGAACACCGTTTCCGACTTGCTGTTGATGTTTGGACCACCAATATCAGAGTCACCATTTGCCGGCCCAGGTCGTACAATAATGACCATGCCCCGCCAAGTGATGGCCATATGGCTGATCACAAATGTTCTTAAGAAGGATTACAAATAACACCGAACATGATCTCCGTGTATTGACAATAGTCTACATAACTTGTAAACAGAGTGTGATGAGAAAAAACCGGTAGGTTATTACATCATAATATGTACATGTACATGATCATGCAAAGGTACCTACTGTGTTCAAGGGGATTGTGGGTGGTGCCCATTGCCGTGTGGCGGAGAGGAAGATTCGCTGTGGTGCCCATTGCTGTGTGGCGGTGAGGAAGGTTCACTGTGGTGCCCATTGCTGTGTGGCGGTGAGGAAGGTTCACTGTGGTGCCCATTGCTGTGTGGCGGTGAGGAAGGTTCGCTGTGGTGCCCATTGCTGTGTGGCGGTGAGGAAGGTTCACTGTGGTGCCCATTGCTGTGTGGCGGTGAGGAAGGTTCGCTGTGGTGCCCATTGCCGTGTGGCAGCGAGGAAGGTTCGCTGTGTGGCGGCGGAGACGAAGGTTCACTGTGTTCCACAGAGGACGCACTGTTGTCGCTGGACCCTGGTGAGCTGGGGTGCTCAGGGGACAACACAGGAATGTAATCAGGGTCGTCACTCGAGGATTGTGGACTGGCTCCCTCAGCAGATAAACCGCTACCGCTTTGTGGGGAGGATGGGTTTTGCGGGCTGTGGTTTTGTGAGCTGTATGGGAAGAGTGAGGACAAGGGCTGGTGTTGTGGGTTTTGGGGGGGTGGAGCTGGAGAAACATGCCAGGGTCTGCCACGGGCGAATAGCTCTACGCCCCCTTGCACTTTAAGCTCCCTTGAAGATGAATTAGTATGCAACTGATCCCACAAGGAAGATCGTACCAGGGGGTGGGAGCAGCCAGTGTTGAAGCAACACTGGGTCCAATAGTGGCAATGATGAATTTGATATGGACCATTGGAAGGAATATGATGTGAGTTTGAAGTGTAGATGAAGAAATGAAATCGACGGTTACCAGCACCGAAGAGTAAATGGAAGCGAAGCTGGAGACGCAAAGGTCAGGTTCAGCAGCTTTTTACTTACTGAAGGTTACTTGTGATTATCGACTCGGATTATCAGCGACGTGTTTTGGATCAGGAAGAGTCATGCGGTGTCCCACATAGTGTTCCATTCGATTCAAATTTTCCGTCACTGGTGATGCCCACCGACAATATCAATAGATCCAGTCATTCCTATACGGACGACACTAACACCGGACAACTCAATTGATGCTCGGGCCTACGGTATGTTCCACCACTGGCACGTCGATCTCCTCCATCGTATCTGCAAGTCACCGGCAACCTCCCTAAGCATCTGGAACCGACAATGTAATTCTTATATTTATATCAATGATTCTAAACCTGCGTATCGCACATCAGCGTTTGCCTCTAGCCAAGCAAGCCATTTTTTGAGGTACGATCCACCATGTTGGACGGTGGAAGAGTCACCTACAACGCACTAGGCATGCAATGTTGTCAGTGTGTCATCGTCGTCCTATATCTCAGACCGCACCAGGTGTCGTTTTGCGCGTGTCATTGCAACTGGCAGAATTAGTTACATTAACGGGAAAACATAAAAGGCAAGAGGTGTCACCATTCAACCGCCGTTTTTCCTTCAGAAATCCTACTTCTCTCTAGACAATCCGACGAGTCAATTTTACGCCATGACAATATTGAAGCGCTATAATAACTAGCCTTATCGTTACTTCGGACAAGACTTATCACGACGGCATCTTTCTCTCGGCCTTGCATTCCATCAACCGTCCCGATTTCAAGTTGAGGCCCATATAGAGGACGGAGAAGGGAGGTGAGTATCGTGACTTGTGCCTGGTATCTGTTGGAATCTAAACTTTTGGCTCTAGTCGTCGTTTCGATGGAAGCACTCACGGTGTGATCACAGCAATCTGACTTGGAAGCACACCACTTCCGATCTATAAGTGATTATCCATAAGTCCATTCATCGAGCTAATAAAAGGGTACATACCAATTTCTCAACCCATCCCTTAACAACGGCAGCCTCATTCTCGTTACACCGACTTCGTTCATCGCCATCGTCATCTAACCTCTCGAAATATTCACAGCCGGCAGTATCGAAAAACACCACCGGTGATGCCAATATATCCTTTTCATCCTCCTCGGACCCAGCGCTAGTTTCTGGCAGATCCCGAAGGAGGTGAGAAGCCACTGACGAATGTGACATCAATTTGGACGAGTAGACGGTCTTCGAAGGGAATGCACATATGAGTTCATGCATTCTAGGACGGTGCTCTCCATCAGTACGAGGACATCACAAATACAAGAAACTGACCGGTACTGGACTTTCAACATTTTCTTAATGCTTGGCCCGTACATCGTCTCCAGTCTGTCGAATAGGGTGGTTTCAAGAGTTCGAGGAGGCCGTAATCCCGTAGTTTTCGCAAGTTGAGATACCTCTGTATTGATCCAGACAGGGACATCCCCTTCACTAGCATCAGAGTCTGAATCGCTCACTTCGGAATTTGTGAGCTTCGCAGGGGACGTTTTTATCTGCGAGTTCTTCTGACTAATCTGTGTCTGGGTTTCGTCCGTTTTGTTGTTTTTGGCGCCAATGTCTTTCTTTGATTTGTCGATGGACAAAATCGTGGGTGGTAGTTGCATGGGATCTCCAGCGAGAATTACTTTCTTTGCTTTGAGAATAGGGATCCAACAGACCTATGGATACCGATATTCATCTATTCTGTCATGGCCTGAATGACAATCGTCTTACCGCCTCCAAAGCTTGTGTAGCCTCGTCGATGAGGACCACATCGAAATCCTGGTTTCGTAGTTGTCTCCCGCCAGAAGAATGGCAAGTAGCGAGTACAATCTGCGATATTGAGGTCTCAATCAGTCGCTAGAATGGGCCGGTGTAAATGCATACTTGTGATCCTGCCAGGACCGTCCTGATGATACCCCCTTCACGCTGACGATATCTGAGATATTAGGATCAGGGATCGGCAGGGGTTTACATGCCGATTTGAAACGCACTCTTTTCTGAGCGCTTTGACCTCATCCCACATTTTTCTACGCTCTGCTCCCCGTGGCCCTTTGCCTTTGACGCCCTTTCCTTTTCCAGAAAGAGCATTCAATGTCGCCTCTAGTTCATTTTTCACGTCCCTTGCTAGTGCAGCCTGCAACAATCATTGTATTAAGGTAAGAGCAGGAACAAGGAATAGCGAAAACCGACCTGATCAGTTCGACTAGCTTTGACGTCTAATGTAGAGTCCAGGACGCCTTCGTGCGCCATGATACGTGCCGGATGACCAATGCGTGTTACTTTCAGTTGATGCCCTTTCTCTGAAGGCAGCAAGAGCAGTCGCTCTAGTATATTGTCAACCGACAAATTGGAGGCACCACATACTAACAATCGCTGAGGTTTGGGATTTGCAGGTGATACGGTGGCAAGCTGCCGGATAATTTCTATTAAAGTGTGAGTTTTACCAGTTCCTTACCGTCGTACGGAGTCTCAGTTGATGTCAGCGGATCATGAGAGCAATCTTACCTGGGGGACCGTGAATACAGGCAACTTCAAGAGACTCCAACGAAAACCTTACTGCCTCCTTTTGACTATCGTTGAGAGAGGCATCAAAGTAAGTGAGGTCATGGACAACCCTCTTCTCTGACGGCCGTGCCATTCCGAGCAGCACTTGCATCAACCTCGACACTTCGAGCGGTGCCTTGTTGGTACCCTGCAGTAAGTTAGGAGGAGTGGTTTCCTTGAAGGCTGTGGGAAATCAAACCGTCGGCATCACCGTCTTTTCCAAAAGACTTAATGTTTTGTCCATTCTATTTAGCCTAATCAGCCGACGATAATACGTGATAACATATAAACCTACCTCTCATACGTAACACTGTTCGCGAGTTTGAGTACCCGACATCGCTCTGGCAAGTCAAGGTCTTCCAAGCCAGCCTCAGGTGGATCAACGGCAATAACAATACGAGTGTCTGAAACCTGATTGCCTCATTATACAGAGATAGAAGAGTCACTTGTTGGAGACGCACTTTGTATACGACACCCTCAGCGGTCGCGCTGTTGGTCTCTGCCGCTCCATCCTTCTTACCTTTCCCGACTTTCTTAGACAGTCCGCCAGACGACGATACATTCTCCTCAATGCGAGCCAAGTCGCCCGATCTACCCGTTGCTTAATGATTCTCTTCCACATATACAATGAGAGACCGACCTGAAAGTGTGGGGAGGAAATATGAGGTTCGTGTGATACGCTGTGGGTCGTTCCAACTCCACTAAACTACACTTGAAGAACGTTAAGTCTGAAAGTTGATAAAAACGTTGACTGTACGTTTTCCCGCCGATTCCGATGCTCACTCCGACGACACCAAGTGCGAGGAGAGCAAATCCCTTTTTCTCCAGTAGCTTGGGGCCACAATTCGAAAGCAGAAGGGAACTTCTTTCGATCTCGGCGTCGCGCTCCTTTGCCAATAGGAGACGATGTCGAGCGATAAATGAAGCCAGTTGAGTGTCAGTGGACATCGCGGTATGGGATCGGAAGTACAAAAAAAAAGCGATCCGTCACCGCCGAGACCGGCCGATTGGCCGATGTTGAGCGCGAACGACGGAACGCGGGCGGGCAGGATGTGAGCGGAAAGGTTAGGGGGCTCGAGGACCAGCAGTGTGTCCCAGGACCGATCCACCACATCCCAACCCAAGGCGCCGTCTCGCTCCCAGCGCGAGACGGCATCCAACCACACTGCTTGCGTGCCCTCCATCGTGTAGTACCCGCTGCAAATTGTATAATAATTGCGTTGCTTTTCGTAGAAAAGCACCATAAGCACCGGTTTTGGCACTTGTAAGTTTGCTGATGGAGTACGACTATATAATCATGATATGATATTTTTGTTCGTACGAATAGAGCAAGCGAACACCCAAGCGCCTATACCTAGTCCCAGCCGGTACTGACCTGTGCGGTCGCGTCGGCGCCCCAACCAGTCGCACCTGTGGGTTCCGCAGCCCAATCTGACGGTCCTTGTGTGGGTTCTGCAGACCAGTCGAGTGCACCTACGTACGGGGAGAACATTGAGTCGGTAACCGGTCAAATTAGCCTGATATCGGACGTACCATCCTGACCGGCCAAAGCTGGGTTGATGGACCCTGGCTGGGGAGCAGAGGTGACGTCCCATTCCGCGGTAGGTGCAGCATCGGTGTCGCCCGCAGCCGCGGCCATCTTGGCTGCAGCCTCTTCCTGCTGCTGTTTCTCGACCTCCTCGGGGTCGCGGTAGAAGAACATGTCCACCATGACGTTCCACCCATCCGGAGTGCGTGGGATGGTCCCCCTGAGGCGGAGGACCTCGCGGGCGAGGAGCCACCATACGAGGCCGATGGAGTGGCGGGTCTTGTTGTTAGTTGGGATGGCGACGTCGACGAACTTGAGTGGGGCATCGGTGTCGCAGAGGGCGATGACGGGGATGTTGACGTAGGAGGCCTCGCGGATGGCTTGGTGGTCGACGCGGGGGTCGGTGACGATGATGAGGCGGGGCTCTTTGAAGGAACGGGTGATGTAGTTGGTGAAGCTACCGGGGGTGAAACGGCCGGCGATGGCTTGGGCGCCGGTGTTGGCTGCATACTTGAGGACGGCGCGGTGGCCGTAGGGACGGGCGGAGATGACGCAGACGTCGTTTGGGTTTTCGACAGCGGCGATTACGCGGGCTGCGAAGACGAGTTTTTCCCAGGTTTTGCCGATGTTGAGGATGTGAATTCCTGTGGGGCGGGGTAAGCGAGCAGATAGCCTGTAGTGGTTGGTGTTAACTGACCGTCGGCTCTCCTTTTCCAGATGTAAGGTTCCATTTGTTTATCGCAATTTTTAGTTCCAATATGACATTGAGCAGCGAGGAGAAGCTGGATCTCCTCGTCGGTTGCACTGAGCACTGATGGTAGTTTTGAAGACATGGCCTACATCCAATATGTCAGTACACCATCCATTCCAACGTAATGCTCAATTTTGACCGTTCTTTCGGGTGTTGAGTGGTGAGACGTACCGTAGTGCTTGGTTTGAGGGTCTGGACGTCGGGTTGCACGACGATGAACGTCTTTTTTTTCGTTCAAGTTGTTGGAGAGACCTGAATTTGTTCACACGTTGATCACGTGAACACCGCCAGTGACTGTAGTAGTGCATCATGCATGATGGCCATGGCTTTCTCCTACAATTCCCAGTCATTCTGGCTTGCACTCTACTTTTGCTTCAACCTCGGTCTCACTTTGTATAACAAGGTCGTCTTGGTTCGCTTTCCCTTCCCCTACACACTTACAGCAATACATGCGCTTTGCGGTTCATTTGGCGGATACATATTGCTCCGGAGCGACGCGTTCATCCCTGCAAGGTTGAATTCAAGAGAGAGGGCGGTTCTGGTTACATTTAGTGTTCTATACGCGGTCAATATCACGGTTAGTAACGCATCATTAGAAATTGTCACCGTTCCTGTGAGTATTTGAACCAACTGCATATCCATGGACGATAGCTAGAATTTCTCTAGTTCCATCAAGTCGTTCGTGCAGCAACGCCTATATTCACCGTGATACTTTCCGCGTCTCTACTAGGCATCCGAAGCAGTCAAGCCAAAATCATGGCTCTCATCCCTGTCGTCGCAGGCGTCGGTCTCGCGTAAGTCCTAACCGGCGGTATTTGCTCGGAAATTTTTTATTGATATCTCAGAACGTACGGTGATTACGAGTTTAGCCGTTGGGGCTTTCTCCTAACCCTCCTCGGCGCATTCCTCGCCGCCCAAAAAACGATAGTCACCAACGTCCTCCAATCACCTTCCCTCATCAACACCAAAGAGCGACCACCATTCTCGCCACCCCACCTGCGGCTCCATCCGCTTGATCTCCTGACCCGCATGTCCCCCCTGGCATTCATCCAATCCGTAATACTAGCGCAGCTAACGGGGGAACTCGATCGTGTGCGGCAGTATAGTGCACGTGAGATGACACCTTTCAAGGCACTTGCGTTAGTGGCCAATGGGGCTATTGCTTTTGGTCTCAATATTGTTAGCTTCACTGCGAATAAGAAGTCTGGGGCGTTAAGCATGACCGTAGCCGGTGAGTTACCTTTGCAACTTATAATACTTTCTGACAGGTCGCGATCTAGCCAACGTCAAGCAGGTGCTCACAATAATATCCGCCGTGTCGATCTTCGACTTGACGATAACATGGGTGAATGCAACTGGTATACTTCTGACTCTACTCGGCGGAGTATGGTACGCGAGAGTCGAATATCAGGAAAGAAAAGAGCCTAAACGAAAAGGTGACAGCCGGGGTTCTTTTATTTTTTGTGATTGATATTTTTCCTTCTCATAGATATGTCGCATCTTCGTTCTCCACAGACTTGTTTGTACTCCTCGAGACTTATGTATTACCCCTGTCAAAATTAAGGCTTCTCTTATTCTCTCTTGCTCCGCTGTCAACTCATCCGGAGTGAAAGGGACTGTTAACGAACACTACAGCATTCCCACCTATCATAGCTTATCCACAAATAGCATTTTTCACGTGACTTGGCGCCAAAAAAAAAATTGGTCTAGCAGTAAAACTCCATTAACTCATTAACTCAGTCAATTCTGCATGGTATTTTTTATGCATAAATGTGAATGTATTGAGATGTTGACCACATCAATTGGCATTTTGGGCCTAAAACATTTGATGGCATTTATTATTTCTCATTGCATTTTGAGTAGATTTTTATTTTGAATAATTTCCAGGAAATTTTACATTTTGTGCACACATTTCGGCAAAATATTGGAACTGTAACAGTAAGACTAAAGTCGTCGCTCGATGAAACTTTCGATTACCCCTGCGGAGGTGAGTGGATACTCTTTGAACTGGATCTCGCCATCGACCACAAACGTGTTCGGCTGGACGAATATCTTTCTGGGCTGTATCCTCATGTCATATCAACCAAAAATATCCAAACAAGGATGAGACAGGGATTCATACCAATTTCTTTTTCAGCACGAGGTCTCTGATCTCACCCTCCCATCCTGGTAAGGGCGTTGTGAGCTTGGCATAAAATTCTCGTGCGCCAGCGCCATCCGCTGTGCTTTTGCGGACTTGAAGTTCTACGAGGAGTTTTCCTACAGCTGTTTTGCCATGGGAGAGGACTTTTGCACGATCAACCTGAGTGTGGTGGCATCGGTTGGTTCACATTGTACATGGATTCGGTCAGGAAGACTGAACCCACATGAATGTAGAGATTCTCGAGTTTTCCATCCTCGTTTCGTATTTCTTCAAGGTATACAATGCCCTCCTGAATCAAGAATAGTGTGATGCCAAGTCTAGCGTAGCGGGATCAGAACCAGAACAATCATACAAATCTAAGACACAAAGACATACCGCGCTTGCATGTGAGCTTGCCCGTGCTTCTGAGTAGCAGGATCGTAATATTCCAGCGCTCTTATGCCCGCTCGTGCCATCAGCAGGAAGGTGA
Organism: Hygrophorus pudorinus; assembly: GCA_003314045.1. Taxonomy (NCBI): domain Eukaryota; kingdom Fungi; phylum Basidiomycota; class Agaricomycetes; order Agaricales; family Hygrophoraceae; genus Hygrophorus; species Hygrophorus pudorinus. Next base: position 119,602 of record QLPF01001251.1, read on the forward strand.
TGTAATGTATGTCTTCCACATCTTGCTGTTTGACGTACTACATATGGCAGCACTCATGAACAAGAAAGTCCGATTAATACTCAGACGGTGACGTACGTTGAAAATCTTCAAAATGGTGGGGTTGCTAACGACTACAGAAGGTTACCCACTGACACGCAGGCGCCACGAAATGTTGACTCACGGAACAGAGCTACCGTTTCAGCTCGACATTCTTCCATCGACGAAGATACCTCTCCTAGCACGGAACCGGGAGTTTGACCAGCCTTGTACCAGGAAGTACTAGATTTAACCAGATTAATCAATTGTGACAATAGCTCGTAGTGAGGGCTCACATGTGTTCCCCCGTTAGCGGGTTGATGATCTAGGAATCGGTCTTTGTCAACCAATATGAACAAACTGAAGAATCAGGAAACCGGCCTTCTCGAGATCAAAATTCCTGGATCCATCGGCACTTTCCTGGAAGAGTTTGCCTGAGCCATGTCCGAGGAGTTCATGGTTGGCGACTTGCAGTTCAAATGCGCGCGATTCCCAGGCGTTATGAAGTTCGGCGTCGTCCGGGTGGATGAAGGTTAGTTCCTCGTCTAGCGATCGCAAGATATTTAGTAATAGGGGCTGGAAATAGGAACGGTGGCGTACTGGGCGCTTTCGCTGCCAAGATGTTCTTATGGTCGAAAGTGGCGTCAGTGTTAGTGGTTCGTGCGTTTGTGACACTTCTCAAATACATACAGCCAGAGAGACATTCTTGAACCCTGTCGACTCTCTTATGTCGTAGTAATTCTAGAAGAAACGTCAATACTTCATTATTTAGCATACTGTTGCAAAGCTCACCGGAATCTAATAAATGTATAAATGGCGATATCAAAAAAAAGCACAGAAATTTCGGACGGAAACGTACATTGATTCCGACCGGAATACCTATACATTCAACTCGTAAGCCGATGCAGCGCACTCGAGACAAATCACTGACCGCCGGCGGCAAATGACACAACCTCCAAGGCAGTAAAATCGGGTTTCCTAAACACATCGACTTCGAAGTCCTCTCCCCACGGCAACGCCTTGATGATGTTGGGAGCGCCATTAACAAGAGTCTCGTACTTGGCACTAAGTCGTTTGTCCACAATGGCAGTAAATCCTGTACAGCATGCCGATGAAGGTTTGAACGTTCGATGACATGGATTTACGGACCTTCCCATTCGGCGCGTCCTCCATACGGATCAACGTAAGTCTCGATGAAGCCGATATAATTTTCAACTACGGGACCGACGTCCTTCACCCAGTGTTCAGACGCCTCTTTATGATCCGAGATGGACCCAGTTTCAAAGCTATTGTGCATGGTTAGATAATAAGTATAACAAGGGGAGGAAGACACGCACGATTTAATATAGCCTGCGATCATTGCGACTTGGTTATCATTTGCGGCATGTTTCTTGGCCTACAGAAGATGATCAATAAAAACCAACTATCATTACAACACTTTTGTTACCTCTTGTAGAGCCGCAATAGCTTTCTGCAATGGCTCCGCAAAATCGCCGTATTCTACAGTGAGTTTCACTTTGCTGGCTTTCAATTCAATCTCGTGCGTGGTCTGTGGCTGAGGCTTCGCAGATGCAACAAGAAGAGTGAAATCACCCGGTCCATTCTTCCTCACCCTGACGGAAAAAGTAAAAGTATGTTTCAGTACCCTCGTAGCTGCAAGCTGGTGCGTCAAGGGGACTAACCGCGTGTTGAGGACGTCGATAGCGAAGTTCTCAGCAGCAACCTGAACAGCGGCGACTTCCTCATCTGTAATTACCTCCCCCAGGTAATAGTTTGAAATATGACCAAGGCTACGCTTGCCGATGGACAGGCTCGATTCAGGCGTTAAGGCATATATATGGTCTTTCAACTACACACACGAAAGGTCAGCGATAACTTCGATGGCGAAGTTGAAACTGACCTGCTCCCAAAGAGGAAGCGCCTTATTCGCATTGGCACAGTGCTCAACCACAGCTCCAAATTTGTCTTCGGAAAGCCGTGGAATAAATTTGGTAAAACCAAATGACTTGTAGTTGTGAAGATTGCTCAGCGTCTGAACATCGCTGAGTATGAGCCATCGGCGAGACACAGCCAACGACATTCTTACTTGGGTTGTATACTGCATCAAGTCCTCCCATTCACTTGGAGACAACTCCGCCTTCTGCTTTAAACCTTCTAGATCGCCGAGCCTATCACCATCACTGAAGGTGAAGATCAAAAGATCATATAGTCTTTCTGCGTGGGGAGTCCATTGTCCATGTATAATGCGAGCTCCTGCCCAAGATGCCTGCGAGATAAAGTGTGCGTACTTCTTCTCCTTAGCACTGGGCACATTGTTCGTTAGATTTGTTGGCTAGAGAATCCCAGATGATACTGAATGTTAACCTGAGTTGCCCGAAAGATTTCTCCACATTCAAGCTGCACAAGGGTGCAGCCCGATCAGCTAGGAAACGTTCAGCTTGAGTAGCACTGGCCATTTCAAGAGGTGTCGAGAATGATGAAGTTGTCTTGATGAATGAGGAACTTAAACAGCGATCTCGAGAGAATCCGCCGAGTCTCCTGACCAGGTGACCGAGTCGGAGCATATATACAGATGCATCGATGGCCTGCGATTGGACTCTGGATTTCAAGCAAGGCTGGCACTTCCAGAGCGCACAACGGTCCTTATCGTGGGCGCAGGGCCTAGTGGTTTGGCTTGCGCCCTCTCTCTCGTTGGTCAAGGGTGCCAGGACGTCGTTGTCGTCGATTCTGTAACTCGTGGAGAGAACACTTCACGCGCAATGGTTATACATGCTGCCACACTTGAGGTGCGTTATTACTTCTTCGCTGACAGAACATGACCTTTTACTTACAGGCCCTTGATACTGTGGGTTGCGCCGAACAACTGCTACGGTGCGGTAGCAAAGTAGAGACGGCTCACGTCGGCGACCGTTTTTCTCCGATTCTGACTACAAGTTTCTCGTACCTTGCTCCGTATACTCGCTATCCCTTCGCGTTACTCATCCCTCAGAATATTACTGAGCATATTTTGGGTGAGCAGGCGAAAAGTCAGGGGGTGCGGGTCTTGAGGCCCTACAGATTAGTCGCTATCAAGAACAGCGAACATGAGGAGAATAGCTTGGATGTGTCGTTTGAAGACGGCGGAATTATGCGTGCTAACTATGTAATTGGTGCTGATGGGGCCAAATCGACAGTGAGCAACTTTTGCAACCCGCATTGCTAGTAAATAAGGACCATATTGCCTTGAAATCACACAGGTCCGCCAGTTGGCTTGAGTGAACAGAACCTTCCCCCTCAAATGGTTCTGGCGGATATCATGATCTCCCCTCCCCCCATCCCTGAATGAAATCGCAGGTACTGTTATCTCACATGGGATTGCCCTTCTCCTCCCTCTGCCGTCTTCTATTTCGTCTGGATACCAATCACAGGATCAGTCGTCGGCAGCAGCGGTTTATCGTATATTTTGCTCGGTTCCTATTTCTGATGACGTACCTCCCCATGCTCCCCCTACATCATACCTACAGTCTCTGCTGGATCACTTTGGTCCCGTTTATCTTTCTTCAGATCCTTCCGTCAATCCCCATCCAGTCCATATATACAACACTGTATGGTCCACCCGTTTCCGCACCCACTCGGCCATCGCGGAGCGATTTCTTATGCGCTTTGGTATGAACCAAGGCACATCGGATGGGGACAAGCGGATGGGCGGAATTATATTTCTCATAGGCGATGCAGCACACATTCATTCCCCGGCTGGAGGGCAGGGGATGAATTTAGGTTTGCGGGATGCCGTTGGGCTTGGTCCAGTACTCGCCAGCCACCTACAAGACGGCCAGTTGCTCCCGTCAGTCAATGCTGATAGGGTTCTCCAGGAGTATGCTTCAGCCAGGTATACTCGCGCAATATCTATTATACGCTTAACGAAACGGATTCTTTCTACGGTCCAGGCAGTGTCGGGTCGGTTCGGTGCGATGTACTGGTTAATGAGATTACTCGGAAAGATTCCGTGGGTGAGGAATATGATGGTATGGAGGTTGAGTGGGTTGGGGGCAAGGTAGTTAATTCTCATTTATGATCCGATCTCGAGCACAAGGCCTTTTATACTGTTCTTTGGACGCTGGGGGGAATTGCGCCATTTCAGAGCTACTGTCATGTTGTTTTGCTGCTGGTGAGCGGGATAATTATTCAAACGCCGCGGCGCCATCGCGAGTTGACGGACACGCGTAGTGTACACAACAAGAACAGGCTAGTAGTCAACAAGTTCATCGACCGTGCTAAAGCGGCGTTCCGTTACATACTTGAAGAACCAGTTCTTCATAAGAGATGCACAGTCAATTTACTTGGTCGCTCGACATATGGACAAGCTTGTTATGCTCCGGGGAGGGGGGGGACCCGGTGTGCCAAGTACTGTAAGATCTAAGAACGTCATTAGTAATTAATATTCCGTTGAATGCGGACAGGCAATAAACTAGGCGCACTGTTTTACGATGCCAAGATGACCAAGCCCGACGGTCGTTAGGAGACAGGGAAGTCCTGGAAGCATCACGCATCTTCTCGGCGTAGTTGAGTGTTGCTTGATGCAAGTGGTTATATGTTTAAGTGTATTCAGTGATACAGCACGGACGCATGATAAGTAGAAAAAAACAAGTGTTACATGGTTTATATGCGTAGCAGAAGTAGCATGCGCAGGTCCGGCATGTGACTAGATGGCGCTCCGGTGATTGCGTGCTCCTCGACGTATATGCCCTGACGTCCACAGAAATAACACGGGACATTGGAGAGATGGATTGAATATCCAAGTTCATGTAGAAACCAGATAGCATTTATAACGAAGACCTCCTGCCATGTTCACGAGTTCGCCGGGAAAGGTTGCTCGTGATGCGGAAGCACACTGGGGGTATTTAACAGCTGAATATAATTTATAATTCATGAGGTGTCGGCGACCTCAATTAGATGGTATATTGAGTTTCAACGAAGTATAGAGCAGACGGAGAATCACGCAAAGGCAAGGAACAGAAGCTTGATTTGGTTGCTGTCCAATGCTGACTGCGGTATAAATCCGAGCAGCCCTTTCCTTTTGAAACGCGAGAAAACATTGATCCATCACTTGTCTTTTTTTTTTTTTTCCATCTCTCTTTCTTTACCACCAGCATCTACCCTCAAATGACCCTCGCCATCCCCTTGTCCCACATCATCGCGAGCGACGCCCCTCTGCTATCTCCAGTATCTCCCGTCACCGACGCTCCTTGGGAACACCATCCCATCTATTCACCAACAACCGACAGCTTTGCTTTCAATTACTATGACTTACCACCTTCACCGCCAAACTCCACCGGCTCAACCGCTCCCGACTCTCCCATCCCGACCTCCCGGATGCTAAAAATGCGTATGAGCCCCGACTTTGGGTCAGAAACTGAACAACAGCTCTGTCTGCCCACCCACCAACTGTTTGACTTTCCTGAGGAAACCTCTACTTCTTGCTTATATTCATCGTCATCCCCGAAACAGCAAAGTCTTTCGGTATCCATAAAAGACCTACATCCCGTGCCTGTAAAGCGCTCTGCTAGTCCAGCGCCGAACACCACAAAAAAACCTCGCGCCGGGGAGCGCATTAGCAGCAAAGATTTCGTTCCTCCAGATGTTTCTGGCCTCAGCAAACGCGAGGCTAGGCTTGTCAAAAATCGCGCTGCAGCATTTCTCAGCAGGCAGAGAAAACGAGAAGAGTTTGAATGTATGGAAGTGTACGTGTTTTGTACTTTCATTTGCCCAGTGCTCACCGTCGTTGCAGCCGTGTAGCCGAACTTGAGCAGGAAAATGCAAGGCTTTTGGCTCTTGCCCAAAATGGAAGTGGCTGTGCCCAATCGGACAACGGAAATGCCGAAATTGATCGCCTTAAGGCTCAACTGGCTGCGGCTGAGGAACGCGAACGTGAATTGAGTGCTGAACTTGAAAGTAAAGTAATCCCATCTCGGGAAACGCTAGTCAAGGTTGAAGCAGTCGAGTCTGAGTTCCCATTACCGTCACCCCCTCGCTCAACGTCTATTCAATCGTCCCATAAATCTGGTGCTAGCCTTGGACTGATGGTATGTATTCAATATTACAAGTCGTCTATCGTAGCTAAATAACGGGCAAGCAGGTCCTACTGTGTGCTTTGCCGACATTGCTTTCGATGCCCACACACTCTGCATTGCCCACTACCTTCTCCCTTCCTATCGCCGGCGCTTCCACATTTTCAACCTCATCATCGGCCTTTGACTACAATTCACTTATCCCCAACGACTGGGATTGGTCTAGCAACCCTGGCAATGGAGCCATGATGGACTTGGATGTCGATGACAAGGGAAAAATCACCAGTACCCTTGCTTCAACCACGAGCAGTCGCAAATTGGAGTTCGTGGATGGCGCACCAGGTGGTCTGGGAGACCTGGATATTTCATTTGATGCATCCCCTTCGGACGATGGAAAGATTCTCGTTCGGATACACCCTTCTGCATCACCCTCGTCCAACAAACCTGAATCATCTTCACTGACCATGTGGGCGGGATCAGAGTCACCAGACTCCGGAATGTCCTTTTCGCGGTCAATATCATCCTTCAGCGGATATTCTGTCCCATCATCAATCGGATATGATACCTCGTCGGATCCATTCCTCGGCATAGGATTCACTTCCGAGTTCGCTCCGCTTTATCCGTCGGGATCTTCTAGCTCGGGGGACATGTCGTCCGAGTCGGGCTTCGGCTTTGGCCCAGCTGGCGATTCTAGCGGGAAGCGACGGGTAAGGATTGCCCTCAAAAGTATGCCTGCTCCGGGCGGAGAAGGCGGCGAATGGGAAGTTCAGGTTTGCTGAGGCCATTTTTCTTATTGTTATCTTCGTTCATGCTTTGCAGTTAACATCCTTGTTATTCAATTATGCGTCTTTCAAGTTGGGCCTCCCAATGGTTAATCATCTTGTATTATTACCCCGCACGGACAGAACATCTCATACACGTACATCCCCCGATTTCTTATTTAATGACTTATGATTGTATTGTACGCTTTCCCTGGATCGATACCCATCACTGCTGGAAATCATGGAAATCACAAAAAAGTTCATTGCAGCCAAAACCTGTACTTGTGATTGTCAATCATGATGCATGATGATCGTGCTTGCGTCGACAGGCTTTAATTTTCGGCTGTGCGACGGTCCAGACCAAGGGCTAGAACCTGTCATAGTACGTACGTATAATTGTAGTCCTTATTATGTTGGACTCAGAAGGACCTCGAGGCCTCAGGCTCACCCCGAGTCTGAATTTTTCTTGCCTTTGCCAGAATACCTCAAGTTCAACTGTTAAAGGGATAAACACGATGGCTGATACAGATTCTTATCAACTACGCAGTCAGTTGTATCTGATGTTTTCAAATTGTTTTTCTCTGATGCCGGATTTGATTTTCAGTCTGCGGTGTGAACCAGATGGTGTGGATCAGCAACAGGTTCAAGAAATCCCCGAACCTTTATGTCGAGGTACGACTCGAGCAATTGACGCAGCGTACGAGGGTTGTCAAGCGAAACATGTCACCGACATGGGACGAAGAACTTCCTTTGTGAGCCAGATCACAACAATGGTGTACTCACTGCAAGCGTTGATAAACGTTCGCAGGTCAGGAAAAGCTTCATCGGTCCTACATTTATCGGTCAAGCACAACACCTCCAACCCGCTCATGAAAAACCCTTCTTTGGGTGGCCTAGACATCGAACTGAACTTACTTCTGCGTATGTGCGAGAATGACCAACGTAAGTCAATCTTGTGTTTTAAATCATATGCTTCAGTTTCCCAAGGTATATCCGCAGGTGCCAATTTGGAATTGAAATTGATGGAAGGCAGAGCACATGCCAGGACCACTGGATACATCAAGGTCCAGCTGGTCGCTGCTGATGTCACCCTGACAGGCGCAATCGCCATCTCTAATGCTCGTCGAGACATCACACATAGTGGCCTCTTGGAATCAGCTAATGCCATGCAGGCGATGGTTGCTGCTGCCAATGTAGATCTAAACACCAATAGCTTCCTGGCGCCCCTGCAGAATGTCATTTCGAAGCTAGATGTATTTGTCCAGATAATAGACAAGACATCAAAAGTGAGTTCATTCTAACATAGTCGGCGTGGCAAGAGACTGACTGTGATGACAGGTTCATCCATACGCCAACTTTGCTTGGCAAGTGACCACCTCCCTCTACAATGTATGTCCGTCCTTCAGCGGTAAGCTCATCGCTCACAGACGGCCTAGGCTCTCAAAGGGCAACTGGAAAGAGATCAACAGCTTCTTACGCTCTTAGTGACAATGGAAAATGTCTATTCATTTGTTGATGCTATCCAATCGCTCCCAAACAAACTGCAGTTCCTTGAAGACATCATATCCCATATTTTCAAGCAGACGGTCGAGTGTGCGATATTTATTCGAGAATACACCGGGCGTGGCTTCGCAGGTTGGCAGGACGCAGTTTACTTGACTGCGTCGGCACTGAAAAACAGTTTATCCAGGCAGAATCGCGACACAGACCTTCTCGGATTGCAGTCAGACCATTCACGATCTGATTAACAATCTGAAAGAGCTCAGGCAGCATTTTGATTCTGGTACTACTCTTCAAGCCGCCTTCGTGTCCAGTAAAGCACTGGAGAAAGTGGACAAACTAGGTTAGTGGAGATGCTTACTTTGCTTCATATGTTGATGTGACTACCGAATTGTCCGCAGTTGAGATTGAAAACCTGAAACTTCTGAGTCCCGCTCGAATGGATGCTTTCTCGCGCCCAGAGTGTCTGCCCGAGACTCGGCAGGACATCCTCAAATGGGTCACTGATTGGCTGACAACTCCGTCCAAAGGCCAAAACATCCTCTGGTTGCATGGTCTCGCGGGGTCAGGCAAGAGTACTGTCTCGACCACGATCGCAGAGTATTTTCGTGAGCTTGCTAGACTAGCAGCATTCATATTTTTCGACAGGAACGACCCTACCAACAGCGAACCAGCGGTTGTCGTCCGTACGCTCTCCTACAAGCTTGCATGCTTTAATCCCGCAATCCAGGCGGCCATTTGTGAATCCATTGAGCGCGACTCGGGGATTACCCAAGCGCCTCTACGTGTTCAATTTTCGAAATTGCTTCTCGAGCCGCTCGCTTCTCTCCACGGACTACATTCACAAGGCCCTGTTGTCGTCGTTCTTGACGCTCTCGATGAATGTGGCGATCATGTGTCGCGGAAGGAGCTTCTAAGGCTGTTGGCCCGGGAATTGGCACAGTTTCCCCCCCCCTTTCGATTTCTGATCACCAGTCGCAGAGAACCCGATATCGAAGGCGCTTTCTCACGTCGTGATAATATCGTCGCAAGAGAACTGGAAAGCACTGGACAGGCAAATGACGCAGATATATCTTCTTTTATCCATCATCACATGACGGCTCTTCGAGAAGATACTATGTTCCAGTTGTCTGCCGATTGGCCGGGAGAAGAGAAACTTCAGGCTTTGACTAGGTCATCAGCCGGCCTGTTTATTTGGGCATCTACAGCAGTCAAATTCATTGCAGAAGGTCATCATCCAGACCAACAACTCGGTATCCTTCTGCACCCTCATCCCAGAGAAGCCGAGTCCCCCCTAGATGTACTCTACGGAACGGCGCTTAGTTCTGCTGGCAAGTGGGATAATGATGACGTTGCCGCAGACTTCCGTGCGGTATTGGGGGTCATTGTTATTGGAAGAATTCCGCTGTCAGATACAACAATCGATGGGATTCTAGGTTTAGACGGCTACCGATCATCTCGGCATATCTTGACACGCTTGCGTTGTCTGCTCCATTGGACTCCAGGTCAAGTTGTTCGAGCCTTGCATGCTTCATTCCCAGACTACCTGATGGACAGACGTTGGTGGGGAAGCAACCACTGGGCAATTGACGTATCCTTTCACCATCGCAACCTTGCCCTAGCTTGCTTCCGAATGATGAAGGCCAGACTTCGATTCAATATATGCGAATTGGAAACGTCTCACGTCTTCAATAACGATGTTTTCGATCTATCAGACCGGATCAAGGACAAGATCCCTGTTCCCCTGTCCTACGCTTGTCGTTTTTGGGCCGAACATCTTCAAGAAACCGATTTTGATCCTGAACTCAGAGCACAACTTGACGAATTCTTCCGCGTCCAGTTTCTGTACTGGTTAGAAATATTGAGCCTCATCCAAGAAGTGGACGGTGCATCACCGGCTCTGCTATCTGCTGCCAAGTGGACCAAGGTAGGGTTATATTTTAGATCAGAGTCTGCTGATTCGGTCTTAACACTTGTCTTCCAGGGCCACGACGAAGAGCTGGGGGCATTTGCTACAGACGCCAATTCCTTTGTCTCAACATTCAAGAATGCCATCTCCCAAAGTGCACCTCATATATATATATCAGCTGTGCCATTCGCCCCAGTCAAATCACTAGTTTCAAAACAATATGTAAACCAGATTCCACAGAGACTTTCCATCGACATTGGGAGAAGGGCCACCTGGGACTGGACAGTCGACACGAATGTTTTGGAAGGACACATAAGTTCGGTCACGTCCGTCGCCTTCTCGCCGGACAGCAAGCAAATAGCTTCAGGTTCTAACGACCGTACTGTGCGGGTGTGGGACACAGAATCAGGAAAGGTGTTGTCAGGGCCTTTCGAAGGACATGCAGGTCAGGTCTGGTCTGTAGCCTTCTCTGCGAACGGAAAGCACATTGTTTCAGGCTCCGTGGACCAGACACTTATAGTGTGGGACACAGAGACAGGTAATGTGGTGTTAGGCCCTCTCAAAGGACACACTGGTCAGGTCTGGTCGGTTGCTTTCTCGTCCAACGGCAACCAGATCGCTTCCGGCTCTGAGGATCGGACTGTGCGGGTGTGGGAAGTAGAGATAGGAAATGTGGTGGCAGGGCCATTCATAGGACATACGAGTCCAGTCGCATCTGTCGCCTTTTCGCCTGACGGGAAGCAGGTCGTGTCAGGCTCCGCAGACAAGACAGTCCGGGTGTGGAACGTAGAGACGGGTGAGATGGTGACAGGACCTTTCGAAGGACACACAGATAAGATTTGGTCTGTCGCCTTCTCGTCTGATGGCAAAAGGATCGTTTCAGGATCGTCTGACCGGACAGTCCGGGTGTGGGACACAGAAACAGGAAAGGTAGTGTCAGTACCACACACCGGCCAAGTCTGGTCTGTCGCGTTCTCGCCTGACGGCAAGCAGATCGTTTCTGGTTCTGAAGACCAGACCGTCCAGGTGTGGGATTCAGAGACAGGCGAAATGGTGTCAGGGCCTTTCGAAGGACACACAGGTCAGGTGTGGTCTGTTGCCTTCTCACCGGACGGCAAACATATTGTCTCAGGCTCCACGGACCAGACAGTCAGGGTGTGGAACCCAGACATGGGAAAGGTAGTCTCGGGGTCTTTTGAAGGACACATAGGTCTGGTCACGTCCGTCGCTTTCTCGCCTGATAACAAGCTTATCGTTTCAGGCTCGTCTGACCGGACAGTCAGGATGTGGGATGCGGAGACGGGGAAAGTGGCATCACCGCCTTTGGAAGGACACACAAGCGCAGTCTGGTCCATTTCATTCTCACCGAACGGCAAGCAGGTCGTTTCAGGCTCCATGGACCACACTGTGCGGGTGTGGGATGTACAGGCGGGAAAGGTGGTTTTAGGGCCTTTCGAAGGGCACACAGACCAAGTCTGGTCTGTGGCCTTCTCGCCAGATAGCAAGCAGGTTGTTTCAGGCTCCTCAGACAAGACTGTACGGGTGTGGGATGTGGAGACGGGCCAGTTGGCGTCACGGCCCTTCGAAGGACACACAGATAAGGTCTCGTCCGTCACCTTTTCAGCCGACGGCAAACAGATCATTTCTGGCTCCTCGGACTGCACTGTGCGTGTGTGGGATGCAGAGACGGGAAAGGCAGTATCAGGGCCTCTGAAAGGACATACCGGTCCAATCTGGTCTGTCGCCTTGTCGCCTAACGGCAAACAGGTCGTTTCAGGCTCGTCTGACCGGACGGTCAGGGTGTGGGACATTGTGACAGGGAAGGTGTTCTCAAGGCCTTTCGAAGGGCACACAGGACAGGTTTGGTCCGTTGGCTTCTCACCTGACGGCAAGCAGATCGTATCAGGTTCTGAAGACCAGACTCTACGGGTGTGGGACACTGAAACTGGCGATGTGGTGTTAGGGCCTTTGAGAGGACACACAGGTCAGATCTGGTCTGTGGCCTTCTCGGCGGACGGAAAGCAGATTATTTCAGGTTCTGAAGATCAGACGCTACGTGTATGGGGCACAGAGACGGGAAAGTTGCCGCCGGGGTCTTTCAAACCATCCATCGCCTTTTCCACTGACGGCATACAGACAATTTCAGGCTCATCGGACCAAACTGTGGCGAGAAGCCTTGTTGCGAGCTGCATGAATAGTGTTGGGTCGTTTCCAATGTCGATTCATAATAACGTCTCTGCTGCCCGTTTCAACCCTGTGTTTCGAGGGGGAGGATCCGCTGGTTTCTGTGATACATCCAGACTGGTGAATGGATGGATGTTGGGAAGTCAGTTGGAGGTGCTGTTCTGGGTCCCTCACTACCATCGTCAGGGACTATGGTGGCCCCGGAACACTGCTGTTATTGGCAGACGACTAACCAAACTAAGTTTTCGCCAATTTGTACATGGGCCATCTTGGACTCTCTGCGGAGAGTACTAGTCCCAGGATCCACCGGGTATTATTGAATGTACTGCCATATTACTATATGTAACCCGTACCCTCGCGCCATTGGACTCTTGGTAAAGGTTCGGACTGTTGAACGCGCCGCCAGAGAATTGGGAATGCCCACCTTAGTTGCTTACGTAAGTGTGCGCGTCAACAGTGACCCAATAACCTAGCAACGGCGAATTTCAAGGCGCAACCTCATGGAACAGTCTGCTTCATCCCCTATGAATATTGACCGGTGAACAGTGATATCTGAATCCTGCATCTGAATCTTCTATCCGCTCCGCTCCGCTATAAATACTGGTTGTCGTATGTCTTCAGCTGGACTCACACCATTCAAGTTAAACATACAGTCGCGGACAACCAAAGCCCGCATATTTAACAGACCTATTTTCCTGACTTCCGAAACGGTCCGGTAAAGTTTTGAACTATCAAATATGGTAGATTACATCAAATAGATAAGATTTACACGAGCCGATCTCTTGAAATTGGCGAAATAAGAAATTTACCCTCAAAATTTTGGCGGTGCCCCGAATTAGCGCCTAAAATCAAGGAAAAATCGCGAATCGATTCCTTATGGTAAGCCGAATCTAATCCTGTAAAAAGAAAAAGGATGTATCAACGCGTGCACCCCCTAAAAAATTCTGAACTTTTACCTCAAACATGCCTGGTGGGCATAAATCAAAGAAAGCACGGCAATCTCGCAACATCACTGGGCTCAGAAATCAACCCAGACCCTCTTCGATCATCTCTGGGACATCCAGTCACCCAACTCCACCTCGATCCCAAGCTCCAAGCCCCGATGGTGATGAGTCTGATCTGGAGGAAGATGATGAGGATCTTGACCTATTAATTCACTTTGATTCTCTGAAGATGAACCTTCAGTATGAAGATGAGTGTCTAGATGATGCAGAGCAGCTGGAGGATGAAGAGTTGGAAGAATGGGAAGGATTCAGCAGTGAAGATCTGGCCGATGCCATGTTTGAGATGTTGGAGGCTGATGACCCAAGTGATCTTGACTGGTTGCCTGAAAAAAGAAAAACTCAAAGAGAGAAGAGAATAAAGAGTCAGAAAGGTGAGTACTCACCTATTCAATCACATTCCACACGGATACTTACCTAGTGCAATCAGGGAGGCCCAAGACATATCAGAAAGGTCCAGATGTCATGTCCAAATCAACACGGACACAGCAGCGCTATGCTGTCGCTTTTCGAGGCCAGGGAAAGCTGACCGGGTTCGGATTCAAGGCCCCTGCCTATCCACCAAGAGTGCATGGGACAAAATCGGCAGGAAAGAGGACGTCGAGCCCAGTTGTTGAGCCCGATCAACAGCCGATTGCGCAGCCACCACCACAGCCCGAACCATCTTTGCCAACTCCGGAGCTGTCACAACCATCTCGAGTGAGATCGGCATCTGTGCTCTCGGATCCACCGACTGATAATGATGAAGAAACCAGATCGGGGCTGGGTGATGTTGCTGAGGATGGGGAGACAGAAGCCAAGAAGACGGAGGGTGCTGCTGAACCAGCAATTGATCGAGATGAGATTGACGAGATTGAGGACTGTGAGGATGAAATGGAAGAGGGTGTACAAGACAAAACGAGCCATGTTCGTGACTGGACCGATCTGCGAAAGCAAATCAAAGATCACCTCAAAGAGAACAGCAAAATATTACCGTTGTCTCAGGTGAACCAGTTCCTCATTATTTCGAATTTTGCAACCCTTCGAATCAAAGGGTCATCACGCACCCAAGCAAGCCTCGAGATCGCGAAGCAGTGGCACGAGGGGCAGGGCAATTGGTTCGCTCGAAGAGTCCGGGCGCTTGCTCGCCACTATCAGATCTTCGAAAAACTTCCCGCGGAGGAGCATGGTGGGGCTGAAAATTCAAGATCATGGTTGCACAATGAGCAAGTCCAAACACGAACTCGTAATTGGCTCACCTTGCAGAAGACCGGGGACGTGACTCCTCGCAAGCTTTGCCATGCACTCAATGACACCATCTTCCCCGAAATGAATATTGCCCTGAAAAATCTAATTAGTGAACGCACAGCATGGCGGTGGCTAATCAAGCTTGGGTGGCGCAGAACTGTTGTGCGGAAGGGTGTTTATATGGATGGGCATGAGCGTGAAGATGTTGTTGAATATCGGAACAAGGTCTTCTTACCAGCAATTGCTCAATTTGAATCTCGCATGGCAAAGCATGAGGGTCCGGAGTTGAAGAAGATTATGCCGGAGCTTCAAGAAGGGGAGCGAAGAATTATTATTCAGTACCACGACGAGTCTTGTTTCCACGCAAACGACGAGGCAAGGAACCTGTGGCTGCGAGAAGGAGAACAACCACTTTGTAAAAAGAGCCGAGGCCGGTTAATTCATGTTTCGGATTTCATTAACGAAGAAGATGGCCGACTTGTGCTCTTGGATGAAAATGGCCAGATAATCCGCGATGCTCGAAAGATCATTTATCCAGGTTCGAATGGTGACCCTTGGTGTCATGACGTGACTATTACCCCTATCTAGTTTCCTTTTTCGAACATTCTTTCATCCTAT